>VWYH01002212.1:673493-687335 GCA_013399365.1 Pampusana beccarii
CTATTAAAAAAATTAAACTTCATCTAGTACTTATTTTTTGCATTTTTTATTTACCAAGAAAGATGCACAGGTCTAATGTAGTTGAATTTCAATCTCAAATAGTGGCTTTAGCCGTCTGTATGGCTCAGATGCAATAGTTTGAAGTTCATTCTTTTTTGTTCTGAAGCCACCCTGCTGTTCTCACCACATGAAAAGCAGGTCAGAACCAAGGTATTTAATTAGCTGGGAAGGCAGATGATGCTTAAGTTCACTGCTAATCATTTTCTAACTCTTTATAATTTTTCATCAGGGGTAGATTGACAATAAAATTTCAGAACAACAAGCAGAAAATGATAATTTATCACAAATCGGTGTGAGGAGTAGTATTACAGTTAATTTTAGTAAAGAAAAGGGCTAAAAATGAATAGACTATAAAATATTAAAAATAAAAATACATCTTTGTTACACCTGAGCAGTACTCAACTGAATAGTAACAAAACAATAGATTAGCATTAAAAAAAAAAATAAAATTCTACTAATGAGATCTCGAATTATTGAACCACACAAAGAAGCTCCCCAGCATGTGTAATTTCTGTTTTCCTAGGTGATTCAGAGCTTGAACCAAGGATTTGTCTCTCTGGTTCCATCAAAACTCCACGTGTGTACATACTGCAGGCAGCTAAATTGTGCATGATTACTAGCAGAATAAAATCTGTATTGTTTGCACTAATTTTAACTTTCAATAATAAAATAATAATGTCTCTCCTGTAATATTTTCTTGCAAGGTCCTTCTTTTCAATATATGACACAAGTTGTTATACTCAGAAATGTAATTTTTGATTTAACTTTACTGTTCTTAAGTTGAAGTATTTCTAATCTTAAGAACTTCCAGTGTCCTATCCAGAGCAAAGTGTGATAAGAACATAAAATCTTGTTTGTAATTCTAAGACGGAATACAGCAACGAGGGGTTCTACTCATCGGAAATCAGGTTTCCTTAGATGCAGTATCTTCAAAATTTTCAACAATTTGGCACTCTAAAAAAACCAAAGCTTTTGATTTGAAATACAGCCACCACTACATACCTGAAAACTTCAGAGCAGCTGTCTCATTTGAAAGTCAGCACCAGTGATTGCCACATTTCAGCTGACACAAAGAAAACCAGTCGCTTCAGTGAAACAGGCAGTTCTCCTATGACTTCAAGTATTTTCCAGTAAATAGAGCTGTGTTTTAATTAAGACAAAAAAATAGTATCAGTAATGCAGTATTTAGTATGGTACGGAATAGCTTTTCCCTGTTGTTAATGAAAATCAGCCAGATAGTTATATCATTAATGAAATTTTCACCATTTATCTGTTAGGTTAAGATTCTTCCTAATAGGTGGCTCAATAACTACTGCTATTAAAGAAAACACACAGAGCCTTAATTCAAAGCACTAATGAGTCACAGATCAGAGAAGATTATTACAATGTGGGAATAGGGACTTGGTGCATAATGGCCTTGTCTATAAGGATCAGGAAGGGACATATCCGCTTGCTGGTAGAAGCAAGATCAAAGCCAGATTTTGTTTAGCTAGTGAACTGTTTGCTTCTACCGTTATCATAAGACCCCTAAAATAAAGCGCGGAATTTGAGGAAGGAGGTTTGGATTTAAAAGCTAGTTCTCTGGGAAAGAGTCTTCATGAAGATTAACGGGTAAATCAGGCATTGCTTCTAATCTTGTAAGTGAATAAAGTAATCAGGAGAATACTAAGGGAATGTCGAGGTTATCACATTCAGTAGTTTTGATATTCTGATTATTTATTTAATCCATTCAACTACACTGTTATTTTGATTCTTTTGTGGAATCCGTTTTTGAGAGAAGATACATTGTTCTACAAATTCCTACATAAGACTATATACTGCGACAGGAGAAATTAAATAGATGTGAATAACACAGGAGTCCCAGTCTTAGGAGATACAAACATTATAAATTCACTCATACATACAGCTGCAGAGATATGTTTTCAGTAAGATTATGTATAAATGCTACTGTATTTTTATAAACCTGTTTCATGTAATTTTCGCGCTCAAATGTCTTAATTTTCTCATTGACCAAATTATCCCGTTCATAAAAATAATTGAGTCCACAGATTTAGCTAGAGAAAATTTTTCTGTAATGGAGAATAAAATCTATTTTGTTAAAGCAAGGAATATTTGTTTTTGTTATTTTGTTGCTGATGTTTTTAAATAATGAATTTGGACGGCACACATTTTCATTGGTACATATTGGTTTCATCGGTGCATATTGCTTCCATCTCTGCTGGAAATCTGGGACCTTTGAAGCTGTGAAGATGTGTAGTGGAAAACCTGCATTAACGCACACACTTCTTCCTTTCAGGACAATGTGGCAAGCATCAAAACATCACAACATTAGGAGATAATAAGGAAAAATGGGGAACAATCCTTGCTAATTTGGAACATGAGACACAGAATAGGAAAACCCAAACACATTTTAGAACGTTACTTTAAAGTTTTGCCAATTGACCTTACAGTTTTCTCCTATATTTGATACCCATCCCAACCAGTTTTTGGGGTACACAGTCTTGTTGCATCCATAACTGTTTCTGCTTCAACTACATTGTAATTATGGTTATGTGCTAGGCTCTAGAGCTTCCCAGCTCATTTAACTGTGTGTGTATATATATATGTATATATATACACACATATATATAAATAAAACTCTTATGTGTTGGCTCTGGGCCTACAAAATAATAAAAATATTTTTGAGCGTTCCAGACAAGTAGTTCAAACAGCAGAACAAATATTTTCCAACATATCCTTTTGAAACCAAACATTAAAACTGTTCTTAGGAAATATTAGAAGTCCTTCTGACCACCTGCTTCCCAACAGCTGGCCTCTGATGCTTGGGGGGAAAATTCAAGAACCCTCACAGTGCACAGTTAAAAGGTGTGCTGTCCATAAAAAAAAATTAAAAAAAATCCTAGGTACTATCATTGTCTTTTTCCCTGAAGCATAAGAACTTATATCATTTCTCAATCCCTGATTATTTTTAAAACCCTAGTATCTCTGGCTGTTTTTACAATCTATACAAACATCCATTTCCTTTTCTAATCCGACTGAGCTCTTGACTCCAGTAATATATTGTGGCAATGACTTTTGTTAGCATATTGTTGGCTGAAAAAATAATTCCTTCTGTCAATTTTAGATTTGCTGTCTTTCAACTTCTCTGAATACTGCCTTCTTCCAATATTATGGCAGAAGCTAAGCAGAAAGCCTGCACTAGCATCTCTATAAACTCATTTTTACATGTTGTCTTTTTGACTCAGTTATTTTTCATGTCCCATCTTGTTCGTCTCTATTATGAAGTAAACTGCTCCTGTCTTTTCAATCTTACTTCATACGGTAGTTTTTCCACTTCTCTAAGCATTCTTATTGCTAATCTCTGAATCCCTCTTATTTTTCCTGTAGTCGTTTTTTTAAATAAAATAAGCAGAGCTGAAAGCTGTATTCCAGAGGCAGCCTAGTTTACGAATAGCATAATAGCATCAATATCAATTTATTAAAAATCCTAACCCTAGATTTCTTTTCTTTATTAACCGTTACTGTTGACTGATGAGAAGGGTTTGCAGTTGTTTGGATTTCTGATCTGGAAGTCACAACTACAGTACGTTTGATCCCAGACGTAGTGTAATAGCATTCGTGGAATATATTTCCTAATACCTGCTAAACTTACTGAATATGGTGGATGTGGGGGTTATTTTTGCCTTCATACTTTATAGTCAGAGAGCAACTGCACACACTGAACATGGACCAACAGTGTTTTCCATTCACTCTTGGAAGTCTGTGATGCCTCAGGCACTATTTCAAGCAATGTCCTTTTATTTCAAATAAAGAGAGCCAACTGATCTCCTGGAGTAAAACCAGGTCCCCAGAGAGCATCCAAGTCTCTCTTTTGACAGCAGGTAGTAAAATGTACTGGTATTGACCATTTTCACGTGGTAACTCACAACTGTTGTTGTCTTCTTCTTGTACAGTAGCAATTTAAAGCAAATACTGCAAGTGGGATGGAAACTGTACCTGAAGCACAACCCCTCACCACAGAACCACTCTTTATCATTAGATCTGATAGGAGATCTTCCTCTCTTTTCTGTGTTCATGAGTTCCGTTTATTCTCCGTAAACCAACCATGTTGCATTGCTTTCCAAATTATGGAAGGCAATTTTACATTAAGATACTTTGACTTAACACCAGAAGGAGGCTTCTGTGCCTTCTCCAGGAACAATTTATTGCTGAGGACAAACATCTTATCTGTGTGATCAAATAAAATGTTTTCCTCAGAACTAAAAGTATTCAAGTCCTGTTACGTGTTGGTGGCAGACTGCTTTAAAGTAGGCTTAATCATTTAATCAAAGTGATTTAGAAAACAAAGCAGGCACTAGTAGGGTTTATTTTTACCACAACAATTCAAAAGTAGTCACCTTACGACCATTAATTCTGAAACAAACAAACAAAAATCTAGGTTGCCAGTCCAACATTTAGTAATATTTAAATTTCTTCCTTTTGTATTACACCATTTAATGTAGTTCTTTATACTGAATTGCAGATTCCTTCAGAGCAACCCTGTGTAGAGCTTGGGGCCTGTGTACCACATGTCAGGGACGTACCCAGGGATGGGAGGGTTGCAGGTGACTAAAGGAGATTGCTTCGTGGAAGAAGATTATTCACTCTCTGAATTTCTACCCCTGATGTATGAAGGAAAAACACAGCCCTGTGTAGGCTGACTTCTTAGAGCTGAAGCAGGAGTAAAAAGAGTCTGTGACCAAGTAGGAATGATTATGATAAGTAACAGAGTTGTCATTAGAGGGAGGGAGAAAGAAAAAAGTCACTATAAAATTGAAACTACTGTGTTCTTAGATGGGGGAAAATTTCTGTCTCTCTTTTACAAAAGAAGATAAGAGAAAGAGGGGCAGCAACTATTTTTCTCCAACATTCTTTGGAAACGTTTTCACCTGCAGGCATAAACCAGCATGTCTAAATCATCTTTGAAGTCCCTCTTGTTTCTCTCATGTTTGAAGGCTCAAAGGTCCAAGTCCCTCTAACAAAAGCCTTACTACTCTCCTCAAGAGAGGAACGGGGCAGGAGAGCCACACTGACTCATGTCAGTCCCTTGAATCATCCAAGTGACACAGTAGCTGTCCTGAGATTGCCACTTTCCTTTGATCCAGGTAAGGGCCAGCACACACCAGGGCAGAGAGTGGAACCTAAATATTTCCCTCATTGTTTTTTCACCTATGACAGCCTTGTCTATATGCAGCTCCTAAGGAGATGATTCCCATTCTAACGTTATCCTAAATACAACGTAACTTGAAAACAAAGAACAAAATTGCAGCCTATCAGTTTTTTTGGAATGGAAATCAGAAATCTAAATTATAACCTACATATCAGCTTTGCATTAGGAAATGGACATTGTCCAAGTACTTCACACCAGATTCTGCCAATAGCTAGAGCCGTGTTAGAGCTATTGTGTGGCATTTATGTACTTAAATATTTTTAAAATAAGCTAAATAAATTAATCTCCACTTCTGTTTCATCTGTGGCCATCAGTAAAACTCTGTTAGGAAGAATATTTGCTTCCTGATAAAAAATTATATAGATCTGTTAGTAAGCAAGGGTTTGGGTTTGGNTTTGGTAAGGTTGCCAATGACACAGAGATCCTATTTTATTCCACCTCAGACCATGGCAACTCTGTAACTTTATGACTGGAAAAAGCTTATATCTGTAACTTTACATCTGTAACTGCTTTCTATTTTTTCTACTTCCTTCCAGAAACAGAAAGCCTGTTACATAATAATTGTTATTTTTCCTGATAGACAGTTTTTACACAAAGCCCTCAAGGAAGCATAATATTCTTCATCTCCCTTTACTACTGAAAATTACCAAGTAATTTTCACTCAAGTATGCCTGAGCTGTTTCTGAATATCTACGGCCTTGTGGTTTGTTTGTCAGATGTCTGATCCAGCTGCCATGGACCAGAATAGAAGTCCCACCTATCAAAGTGAATAGACTTCTTCCTTAAGCATTTTTGGGATCCTCATCACATGAAGTCAGAAAAGAACATCAAGCTCTGCCTTCTGGGTCAGTCACTCACTCATTAAAGTCACTTTTCAACACAAGGCTTCTGGCAGAAACTTTGCCCCTCTCTTTTCTGGCTATTTCACTTCAGTTGAGGATCTTTTTTTTCTTATTTTTTTCTTCCCCCCTCTTGTCTTTCACTTTTTCTTATTCCCGAGGAGGTAGGTTATTCTCACCCAATTCTTTCCACTGTAAAGCACTTAACAAGAGAGAAACTGCTATTGAGGTGTTGCTAAATCTGTAAAAGCTTCAGTATGATGCTTAATAGCAGTAGAAATTATTAAGTGCTATCTGATGCTCAAACAAAATTACTGTGTCAAGGAAAATCATAGAAAACCTTATGAAAAAGAGGCACTTTGGGTACTTTTCCATACCTTGTCTTTTGTGCTTCTGACATGTTACATAGTTTATAACAAATCTAGAAAAAACTTCTGGTGATACCAATTTTCGTTTAAAAAGGTAAAAATACATATTCCAGGTAACAAATATATTTATCTATCAACTTCATATTAATTCTACTGCATATTATATAGGACTACTGGCTTTTTTCCCACTATGCGTTTTCTTCTCAATTATATACAGCATCTGGCCATATTTTGTAGTATTAGAAAATATGAGACCTATTCATCAATGCCTTGCACCATCTGTAGTCATTATATTCATGCAAAGTGAATGCAGATCACAGATCTTCTATTACAGTGTTCAACATCAAGGCTCATAAATCAGATTTTGTATAATTGCAGTAATTTCTAAATACTGGTATATTTCTATATTTTTATATAAAGGCAGCACTGTAAGTACAGTAAAACTTTGTAGATTTGTAAGCATAGCAGCATTTAAAACCAGGGACCTTTCAGAACATATCACCAGATACAGTTCAGTATGTGAAATTTCATATCCTTCCCATAAAACAAAAACCCATACAAGGAAATTGAAATGAACAAACATATACCTTTGAATATTATTTTGCAAAAATCCCAACTCTTAAAAACTGTTTTCTCCAGAGACAAATGACATTCAAATTTCATTAAATACCTTGGCCTGTTCATGCATCTTTGGTTTTCAGCATTGTTAACAAATCAAGTGCAAGAGCTCACAAGTGAGGATGCAATCTGAATTATTTTCTTTATACAGGTTCAGTGGAATCAGATAGATTGGTAGTTCTTCGGATAAACTTCAAAATATTTGGTTTATTGCTGAAGATGTATCTCTTGTGGGAAGAGAGAAGAGGAGAATAATTTATCTGAGTGATATAAGCAAAAGACAGAAACAGTTACTTCAGTGATTAGTAGTTGCTTCCTGTCTAGGGTAGAAAAATCATCCACTGCTATGGATTGCCAGCCCCAGGCTAGTCATGGTCCACACCGCACCTTCCAATTTAAACAGATTTCTCTATCATAACGTGACAGGATCATAAAATGAAAAAGAGATGACCAAGTTTCTAATATGCTGATGTATTATCCTTATGGGCTGGAATTTTCAAGCTCATCGTTTGAAGACACAAACCATGTCACAGGGGACGTGGCAATGAAGAGTATAACGAATGTATTGAGCTGGGACTTAAATATGTGTTTTATTTCTGACTCTGCTATGGGCCTGCATAGAGACCATGTCCTCAGTTTCCAAGCCTTACAAAATTAATATAATAAAATTGCCTCACTTGGAGATCTGCTCCAAGATCAGTTCAGTAAAAGATCTAGGTAGTAATACTATGACTTGCAACACAGGGATCCTAGCCATGCAATTGCTATACATACACTCATATATGTGTGACACTGAGCAGTTAGATGCCTAACTGTAAACTTCTGTTGTCATTTTAAAAGTCCTGAAGTACTCATGGTGTTCAGCCTCAGCTCCAAAGATCTAATGTCCTGTGTTGCACCAGACCATCCAGAAGTCACATATACCACAGGGAATCTAAAAACGCACTAGATGCCTATGTTTAAGTGCCACCATCCCACCTTCCTCAGTCACAATGACACTTAATTCAAGTTCATTTTAACAAGAAGACCCTGTTAATATTTTATTTTTCTAATAAGTCCTCCTTAATTGGGAGATATTTCTCCAAATAGAACTGCAATGCATTAAGACAAAGGCAAACTATTATCTTTTCAGTTCATGTCTGTAACTTCCACTGACATTAATAGCACTGATGTCTGCAGATAGAGTACCAGGAACAGATGCCCTAATTAAGAAATATTTTGAAAGCAGGTATCAGTAGACATCAGACGCCCTCCAATGACAATCACATGATAAGTTTTGTTTAAATGCTCCACTATCTTCATAGTTCAGGAAATCCAGCCTGGTCAGAAAGTAAGCTCTGAGAAAGATATTACTGTTATAGTATTTGTCAGTGAATGTATAAACACTTTATTCTCAATATTAAGTTCTTTCAGTGTAGTTCAACATATACCCAGTCTGAGAAAAAAAAAATAGTCCTGCCTGTCCTAAAGTATGTGCGCTGATGAAGACACTTGGAGAGAAATACCCAAACAGTCTGAAGCTGTACAAGAGACTGTGTGTATTTATAGGTGAGAACAGATCTCATAGGATGATCATCCAGAAACTTAGTCAGGGAGATTACACTTCGAATTTCATTCTGTTTGTAATGAAGTAGTTATTCACAGGTAGTGAAACATTCAATTTTAATATAAAACCAACTCGATAGCTTGTATAAGCACCGTAAGAAAAAGAAAAGGGAAAAAACTACTATCTGTACCTTATTTTTTTTCCCCAAAAACTATTAGAGGAGACTTTTTGGAGTTTATTTTGCTTGTCTATATTAAAATGCATGAAAATATTCAGAAAAAAACCACTCTATTTCTTCAGTCTTGCTTTTTCAGGGATATTTATCACCAACAGCACTTTTGCATGTATGTCCAGGAGTTGTAGAAATCACATATTTGATTTTGTGAGTCAGAGCAGTAATACAGTGGTAAAACTCCATCTGGCAAGCAAGCGAAAGTTCGTTTTTGTATTTCTGTTATCATGAAATGTTATTCACGATTCTCATTACACTTGTCAACCTAGTGCAAGGTTAATTAGAGTTAATAACTGCTGTACTGATCCAAAAGGAAGAAAGGGCAAAGAGAGAGGAACATGCTAATTATTATCCATCCAAAATAAAGAAATCTGACACACAGCATGCTGTGCAGATGGACCAATCTTGAGCTGAACTGAAGATGGAAAAAATCTGTTAGAAAAATTACACTTCCTTTAGGTTTTGATTTTAAAAGGCATATGCATGGCTTAATAGCTGATTTTAAAGAAAATACAATAATATAATTATTTCAGTACAAGACACAGAAGCCTTTAATCTATTATTGACTTCCTTGGCAACTTTTAGCAAGTAAATTCATTTTTATGCTCCTTGATTTGTCTGGGGAACACAAATAATTATTTTAATCTACAGTGTAAGACCACCTGAAGTCTCTGGAACTTCCGTAAGAACCAGATACTATTTTGATTCCTATCTGCTAAGGCACCACAAACAAACTAGTAAAAAAAGCTCTGAGATAGCAACACTATCTTGTGGTATCATCAACAAGAATTCCTGGTTTGTTGTTGTTTCAGCAGGGGAGTTTCACTGTAGGTTGGTTTTTTGGTTTTTGTTTTGGGGGTTTTTTGTTTGTTGGTTTGTTTTGGGGTTTTTTTGTTGTTTGTTTTGTTTTGTTTTTCTTCAGTGTTTGTTATCCTATCAGTAAGGAATATCAGTTGTATTAAGCACTTAGTGTGTTCAAAATATTCTAGCTATTTTACTACAGTGTTGACCAAGAACCCTTGAAAATCCAAGTAAGTATTTCAAGAAGTGTTTTCGTTGTAGGCAAAAAACTGAAAGAACAGATTAACAGAGTTTTCTTCAAAACCATGAAAGAAGTACGTGTCAGAGCCAGAGTAAGGATAGGTTTCCTCACTTATTCATCTCCTTTCCTTAAAGCAGTGGCTTACAATTAACTTTTAAGGTTCACCTTTCCTATATTCAACCTTTTTGCCATCAGAACTCAAGGAACTTCCTATTTTGCTGTGCTGTCTCACTCACACACTTAAAAATTACTGTTTTCTATCTCTTGTATGCAGGTTCAAAATTTAAATAAATAGATGTAAATAAATCCAAAAGCACAATGAACTCTTACTTCTTCTACATGCATATACATAAATATGTATAACAATAAGAAATAAGGAACTGATTCAAGCTTAACGTTTTTGAAGATAAAACTGCTTTTTCTAAATGTCCTTATATAATTTTTCCCTTTTGCTTTGCCCTAACACTATATGCATGACTCTCTCTGGAAAACTGATTAGCTGGCAAGTTTATTTTGAAATAAATACTCTCTAATCCTACTCTGTTCCAGATGTGGAAGAGCAAAAAACTATTATGCTATTATTTCTTAAACATCACCGAAATTTGTACTAGACCAGGAGAAAATTACAAAGTCTTCCTTACTCTTGCCAATACATTATACTGTTACTCTACTGATATTTTTGTTTCAAAGCAAGATTTTAGCTGAGAGTTCCAGACAAATGTGCCTGCAAATTCAAGGAAAAATACTTATAAATACACACAGTGGTTAGGATCTCAGGTATCTCTGGATGAAAGAATACACAGTTTTATAACCTCAAATTAAACCTGTAAGAGCCACTGACAAGACATAGATTTGTTATTGTCTCCCTGACTAACACCATTAACATAGGTGGATGGCCATATGTGGTATAATGATTTAGCTGTGGGACAAATCCACATGCTCTTCTTTGCAAGGTCCTAATTTAGAGTTATGACACTTCAATAATACTCATACAGCATCAAACAGCTTTTCTCTTCCTTTGTGTTGTCTATGTTTTTTTTCTTTTTTTAGACAGAATGTACTTGATGGTATCTGTCTTACCTCATAACAGTCAGTGAATGACAAATATAGATTTACACTTTAAATAATGGGTTGGGATTGTCAGCAAAACATGCAATTCTGACAGTTTGTGCCTCTATGACCCTCTTTAGAGAACATATTTCAACTTGCATAAGTAACTTGGAAGTAGAATCTATTTTATTTATTACTGTTTGTGAGCTTTTGTTTTAGGATAAACAACAAAAAGGAATAAGACTGTCATTGTGAGATGCAATTATGTTTTAATTTGTGATATTCACAGTACTCTAAATCACATGCACAAAGACCTGGAATTTCATGAGGTGTCACTTTTTTTTTTTTTTTAAGAAGTAATTGGAAATCCAAACACACAAGAAGATTTGAAAAATCATAGGAGCCTGTAACAGAGCCTCCGGTCTTAATCAGCTGCTAAACCTCCTACAGACTGCACACAGGAGTGAGCTGCCTCAGATTATAAGTAATATAGCATTTTACCTTTGTATGAAATGTAACTTGGTGATAATTTCTGCAATTTAGTCATAGCAAAAGAACACATCTTAGTATAAACCCTCTCCTTGGAAGCACCACATGCTTCCCATTTCTGTCATATCAAACTTTAGGAACTTAGTCTTCTGAGTCAAGGCTATTTCCAGTCAGTGTTTTCCTTGCCATACCCTTCCCACATACACAATTATCTCACACTCACAGATGAGATCTCATTAACTTGCCTCATCCCCATGATGCCAGCCTCTCATATCCACTTTATAAATTTTCTCACATAAATATTAATGCTGACTACTGTGTTGACTTGCATGGAACAGAAATTCCCCATAAGCATCTTCAAAAATATTTCTTAACCCATCTCCCCTTTTCTGGGATGTCTGCCATTAACTTCAGTGCTACTTTTGCTGACCAACAGCAGCTTATTCTTGTTCTTTTCCTTCTTCTAATTATTATCTTTTGTCTTATAGCAGGACCATCAACTCTCCAAGAAGGAAATTGTCTTTTTGTTCTGTGTTTTTTTGTAGCAGGTAGATAGCTGTTAGATGCTAGAATTATGCATAAGAAATTATTTCTTAAAGTCTGCTGAGTGAGACACAAATCTGCAAGATGTCATACTGGAGAGATATTCGCATGGAGTTAAAAAAAGGGTCTAAATCATGCTTGGAGTCATAATGTCACCATTTTTGTTCTTTTATTCTCTAACCGCAAAAAATTCAAGCTAGTTTCACATTGTATTTAAGCTGTTTCAGATTGTATTCAAGCTTTTCTACAGCAAAAATGTATTTTCCTTTGCGATACAACAACATGCTTTCAAGTTTAGGGTTTTTTTCCTCTCCATATTTCAAAATCAACTTTTATCTAAGCATTTGCTATTTGCCACGTCATGCAGAGAAGTTATCAGATGCATGGAGTTTAATTAAATATCAGGCAGCAGCCAAAACCTTGCTCAGAATTTTGGTAATAAGCTATGAAGCAATTTACTTCAGGTAATTGGGAGATATTTGGCTCCAGACTTCTGTCTAAAAGCCACATGGCTGATGTGAAATGAGCTAATCAGCAACTCAAGTCCAATGGCTTGAATCCCTGTCACACCAGTCCCTTTGTCTGCTGCCTCAGGATAAAGAATAGATGTGAGCAGGAACTAAGCATGTTATAAACACTCTATCCAGCTGGGTAGAAAAGAAGCAATTTAGTTGCTGGAGGTCCTGATGGCAATAGCTCAGACCAAGGTCTCCTTCCAAATTTGAGAGGACTCTTCTTCTGTGGAGGCTGGCTAACAGAGCTAGGCTAATTTCAAAGAGGAGAGAGCAGTAGCCACTCTTCCCAGTGTGCTAACTTCATTTCAAGGAGTAGGCATGGATAAAATATGTAAAACAATACATTGATTATTGACAAATAATAGTATAGACCACAGTAGTGCCAATTCTGTTTTACTGCACTGCGAGAAGTTGCAACAATCGAAGACACCACAAAGATGAAACTCATTCAAATAATCCCCAATTAAACTCATTTTATTTGGATCTCTGCCATTGAACTTCAATAACAAATGGCCTTTAATAATACATTTAAAGATTCAGGCAGTTTATTCTAGGATTTCAGTCTCTTCTTACTAGATTGTTTTGACATCTCTCCTACAGTGACAAGCAAACCTCATCAACTGCCTGAAGTCAGACTTATTAGAGAATACAGCATCTGAAACCCTTATAATGCTACTGCACACTCAGCCAAGACCAGTTCAAGTGAAAACTCATAACTTCTGCATCTAGCATGCTGCCAAATAGACAAAAAAAAATACTGAGCAGTGGATCTTGTAAGCCTCTGTGATGCAATACAACTGTTATCTCTCCAAACCCCAGCGTGATAGATTCTGGAATTACCCTTTAAACATTTTTGAAGTTAAGGAAGTTATTTTATTATCAATTTTAATACTAAATCACCAGAAGATGCACACACTGCCATATGCCACTCATTCCCTGTTAGCATGTTCTGCTGCGTTACACAGGGTAACCAAGGCAGAGCAGTACCACGGTTCTACGTATGTTCAGTAGTTCCTTCGTATAAATATTTCCTCATTTGAAAGGTAAATTTCTTATTTTAACAGAGAATCTAAGTCAGCTGAATTAATAGTACAAAGAATTTATCCATTAACATAACCTAAACGGAAAATGTCAGGTAAATATCTATTCCAAACTTCATACTCTGACCCATTTTCAGATTTGCAAATTTTTTTAAAAATAGCATAGGTAACAGATTTAGGAAAAACTAAGATGGTTGTAGATTACTATTTAAGTAATTACCAATAGGATATTATGCATTATGGAAACCTCCTTAATGTTTTGGTATTTTTAAACACACTAGTTGGTTTATT
>VWYH01002215.1:0-98948 GCA_013399365.1 Pampusana beccarii
TATAAATATATATATTTAATATAAATATAAAATACAATCAAGTAAATAAAAACCCACAGAGTCACTCCAGGTCTCTTTTCTCTATAATTGCCAAGGATAGCATTAAAGAGATGACAAGTAACATACAGGACCCTGCTGGGGTCTGCTCTGGGGACAACACACACAGTTAAATCCTTACCTTGAGACCTCCCCTGCTTCTCCACTACCCACGACAATTCCTGTTGCTGCCCTCAGCCCCAAAGCATCCTTGTTTTTCCTCGTCTGTATTGTAGACACAGAGCAAGACTTGCAAATATCTCAGCAATTTGGGAGAAAGTTAATGACACAGCAGGAGGACACTGTTGGATTTGTCTCTTGCGGTTTTAGTATTTGCTTTATTACACTGGTATGGGGGTATTGGAGCTGCTGCTGGGTGATTTGAATTTAATCATTTATTTTGACACTTTTAACTGGAATGCCAAAAATACCTGTAACTGAGAAGCAGCAGCACTTTATTGTGCGCTGCCATAAATTTACATTACAAAAAAATACTCTTCTTTAGTCTACTCTGATTTATCTTCTAGTCAGAGCTATCCAGAACTGCAAAACGAAACGTAATACTGCTTATACTTAATATGGCATTTTATCTATAAACTGGAAAAGGATCTAAAACTCATTATTATAATCTCTAAAAATGCTGAATTTTTACCTTCAGAGCATTTTATAAGAACATGAGAAATAAGAACTTGATCAGGGCAAGGCTGAGGTTCAGGAGTCTGCCATAAAGTATCTTTCGGATCTAAAAGCCTTCTGCATGGTAGAAAATAAAATGTTGTTCTCTTAAGTATAACTTGTTCCTTAATATTGTTCATTATTTTGCTAGGTCTAACAGAAAGGAAGGGAAAACCCTGTATTTTTGGCTGCAGTTTGCAAGTTTGACATCCCCAAGATCCCTAGAGCATCAATCAGTGCGGCCCATCCAGCTGGACATCACATTGAGCAGCAAAAGCACTACTGAAGCATCCAATATCTACCAAAACTTCCCATCAACTTCAGTGAGCTTTAATTAAGTGTACATGGTAGTATAATAAAATAACAACAGGCCAGCCCCAAGGATCTTAAGACTTTACTAAATTTTAAAATAGCATAAGATAAGGCTATATTTTAAGGAAGGACAGAAAAAGGAAGAAACGACTTTCCGAATAAAGATTGGTCTATTAAATATTGTTATCAGATTATGAAATGTTAATCCATGTTACAGTATCTTCAGAATCCCAGCTGTTTGAAGCTATGCCATGGAGAGAAATTAGTACAAATGAATCCAAACCCAGCAATCAACAGCTGAATTTTCTTCCTGGACTATATAGAACTAAGTTACAAGGAGAGAGATGCAACTTAGAGCAAATGGAGAAGGATCTCAAAATATCTGTCCCCATTAAGAGATTTTGCATTTGCATCCCAGAAACAAAACGTGTCAGGCCATGTCCTTAACTGGTATAATGTGATGCTGTCTCATTGATTTCAATAAAGTACAGTAGCTTAAAGGCCCTGGGCCCTTTGGCATAATCCTTTCATTTAAACGCAGTAAATCAAAACAAACTCCACTGATTTCTGTGGAGTCGCTGATCTGCCTTTGGGTGAGATAGAGGAAAGTAGGGAACTCTCTTTTAGAGAGATTATCACTGCCTCATAATTCAGAATAAGTTATCCCCAGGATGGAGATTCTAGGACGATCTGCAGAAAACAGGAAAAACTCTTCCTCTTCTCCAATTCTTCCTTTTCCAGGTGCATGTTGCCCCACACCCCTGGCACCCAAATGCTGTGCCTGCTTTTCGTGAAGTTCCATCTCCCCTTCCTTCACTGCCAGCTTCTTCCCCAGAACTCGGCCTCATGAAGGAGTCAAATTTTGACTTTTTTTCTGGATCCGTGTTTCCCTAGATCCTCACTCATGATATATCACTGCTAATCAAGCTGCTGCCTGCCTCCTATGGCTCTTCTGAGAAGTTATTACCCTTCCCATTCATCACCAAAGCAAGTTAATTCAGGCAATCTTCCTGATCCATGGCTTCGCACACTCAATTGCGATATTTCATGTGATATGATATTTCTCTATAATAATAGTTTCACCCTTCGAAGATTCAGATAAAGGACACCGAGACATTTTCAGTAATTAGCACTACAGTAAGATTCAACGTCCCTTCTCGGTAGCTGGGAAGAGCAGAGCAGAGCTACCCCAGCAACACCGTCCTCAGCACGGAGTGATTGAAGGGGAACGCAGAGGGGAAACAAATCAGAATTTCTATTTGAGCCCTCTTCTTTCAAGTGTTTTGAACCTGAGCTATAAACACATTGACTGTTTTGTTTTCCAGAAATATTGCCTGTGATGAAGGCAGGGCCAGGAAGCCTTTGCAGGAACCTAATCCAGCTTTCTGTGCTGGCTGGGGAAGGTCAACTCAACCCATACATCCCTTGATTTACCCACAGACAGGGTAGATTTGAAAAAAAAAAAAAAACAACACACCACACACACAGCAGCAGAATTCAAGCACTGTTGATGCTCCAGTATTTTTAAAGCAATCAAAGAGTTCTGCGTTTTTCAGAAGGTACATACTGCGCTCTGACATTTGGATTAAAATGCATTTAGGGGGAAAATTACTCATTTATTTGAATACATTTTTGAATGAGTTAATGGAAGGAAATGCAGGCTCCTAGATCTGCCTAGGAAAAGAGACAATCTCCAAATTCATTTACAATGACACAAATTTTTTTTACTGCTAACAGTAATGCAGGTTTTAAGTCTTATGGAAATTTGAACATTCTACATTTGGAAAAAAAAAAATGGATACATTTTCAAGAGCAGGGAAATGACTCGAGAATATGAGTTGCAGTTTTCTGTTAAGCATGTACTTACTTGCATTTTTTAAAAATCAAAATGAATCCTTTAGCAAAGGACAAGAAACATCCAAATTTCTGAAAAATCACACATCAAAATGAACAGCCTCTGACAGGACACCTTCAGGAAGCACTGATGCTCGCCACCCTGCCCTAATACCTTTGTTCTTAAACATGTTGAAGACTACAGTGTAAGAAGTTACATGGTCATTCTGAAAATGATGCACAAAGAAGTCAGGAGAGTTCATATTTTGGCAAAAACTCAATTAACCGCAGCAAAAGGTAAGAAAAGAGTAACTGGGAAGAATCAGAGGTAAATTACATGATCAGTTGTTCATTTTCCTGCCCTCTGCCCAACCCTAGCATTTCCTCCTTCCTCAGATATCATCAGTTTTCTCTGCAGAGCTGGAAAAAGGGAGAGAGGCCACTGAAAAGAGATTTGTATCCGAGTCAGCAAATAAAACAGCCTCTCTGGCATGCACTGGAACAGCCCGGCTGTTTGCAGACGCTGGCTCTGGTAAAAGCAACACTGGTGGAGGCAATGCAGGAAATCACCTCCCAGATCCCAGCGCAAAGCATTATTTTTGTAAATTAGAAAAGGACACAGTGGCTAATAGGATCAGGACCCGGAGTGCAATAGAAGAAGAGAAAGGACAAATGAGTGATGTCTAATATAAAGTGCAGTTTTGTTTGCTCTTCACCACCTGAAGGCAGCTGGCTGCTTCACAATATTGCCTGCATTTATAAGGTCACAGGGTTCTCTCCTAACACGGTTACAAGACTGCAATCGCCATTAATTTCAATAGAAGTTTCAAACATGCAGCAGCAGCAAAATAAGGTCTTAAAATTCCACCTGTCCTGCAAGATATTTATTGTCCTAGAGGGTGAAATCCACTGCAACACACAGTTATTGTTAAAAGCCAAGTAAGAAAGAGAGATTCTGCTTTATCTAGCAAAATAAGTAGAAATATAGGCTCTCCTATAGCACTGAATATGGTGTTTAGAGAAGCTGAGTATTATACAGTGTTGAGATGAACTCACCTGACCTAAAAATCACATTTTCTTTAGACTACATTTTCTATCGCTCCCTCCGGACAGCCATCCAGGACAGTTTCCTTCCCAGTGGCATTCCCCTAACGATGCCAAACTACTCCCTTAAAAAGACGTAGGATTAACTGGTTTATGGCTCTTGCGTAATGCCCTATTTAACTGGAAATGGTGGCATCAGGAAGATGTACTGTAACAGTTTTTGTCCTAATAACAAGCATACTGTACCTTTGACAACTTGGAAGCTTCAGAGCGGAGGCGGTAGCCTCCCCCTCCATTTGCGGGGCAAAACACAAAATAAATGTTTTAGNCTGGGGAGGAGAACAGGCAGGTACTGATGCAACGGTTACCTCCAAATGTATACGTTTGCATGGGGGTACTCACAAGTTTTCTGTGGAGTCCTTCCTACAGCTGCTTATGCCCAGCCACAAGAAATTAAAAATGTCTTTGTGCTCTAAGTAAAGAAGACTACATTTAAAAAAAAAACAAAACCAACAAAGAAAAAAACCCACCACAACCAACAACACACATACACAAAAACCATAAGTGTCTTCTGTTTTACTGTAACAAACCATTTCTTTCTTTGAAGTGTTTGTACGTGTTCCTGGGTTATAATAAAACCAGTTCTAAAGGAACGAAAGCATTATAATAACCACCTCTGTACAAAATGCTACAGATGAACAGACAAAAGAGAAAGGAGAAGGAAAGGGGAGGCTGAAATTTTGTGATTTTGTCACAGAGCTCAGTGATACCCCACAGGTGAAAATTGTGTGCTTTCCAGTCATCCCACCTCAGGTAGACTTGGCAGCCCAGCTGGGAGCACAGAGCACAGCACCAGTGGCACCAGCACACATGGAGAGGCTGGGAAAATCACCTTCGTTTTCCACAGCACCCCAGGAGCACTGTGACACCTCAGGGGTTCAGGGGGGACACTGGATGGAACACCACAATACATTTAAAGGTGCCGGTAAAAAAAGGCAAAAGCAAAAAGCCTTTTTGTCCTGCTCAGGAAGGCCTGTGGACCACCTTACTTCAACTCCTCACACCCCCAGCAACCCTTAAAAAACAGACATAGGTACCTATGATCTCATGATGCAGCTGCATCAAACAAAAAATAAAACAGACTGAATGCATCTACCACTGATAAAAAGCTAGCTAAGCCACAGCGACATACCAATACCAAGACACCAGCTGCAGCACCGAAATGAGAGCTGCTGTGGGCCAGAACAACTGACTGCTGCAGTTAACCTTCTTCAAGTAGGGCTACTACTAACACTACTCTGATATTTAAGATTAGGGCAACATTCAGAAACACCACTCAATCAGCATTGTGTCCCGGGAAATTCACTTTTTCTTTTACAGTTTTCTTCCTTTTTCCCCGTGAAACTGTGTGACAGTGAAAAACACAACTAACTTAGCAACAAGATATACAACAGCACATTTAATTGGTGACAAAAGAAGATAAATTAGTTTATTTCCTGCCACATCTCCAAGTGTTTTCACACTCAGATACTGCAGTGAGCAATAACACTCATGGAATAAACCACCTTCGCGGCAAGTTAATTTTATCCTTATTAAGGGCTTCATCTACCAACTGCAGCTTTATTGGTACAACGTCCAAGTACAACACAAGTCCATTCAGAATAGACTGTTTCAGTTGCAAGGGACCTACAACGATCATCTCAGCCAACTGCCTGACCAATTCAGAGCTGACCAAGTTAAAGCACGTTATTAAGGACATTGTCCCAATCTCACACCTATGTTGCCAAAGGAGGGCAGCGGTGGGAGACATAACAGATCTTGCTACCAGCCCAGGTACCAACTCCAATGAGGTTGAAGCTGCACAAACCTCGTTATGTATAAATGGGTACCTGCATACTGGGGAGCACTGGGAGTACCCATAGACTCATTGTTGTTGGAAGAGACCCTCAGGATCATCGAGTCCAACCATAACCTAACTCTAGCACTAAGCCATGTCCCTAAGAACCTCATCTATATGTCTTCTAAACCCCTTCAGGGATGGTGACACTCCACCACTTCCCTGGGCAGCCTGTTCTAGTGTTTCATAACCCTTTCTGTGAATAAATTTTTCGTAATACCCAATCTAAACCTCCCTTGGCACAACTTGAGGCCATTCCCTCTCACCCTATTGCTTGTTACTCAGGAGACGAACACCCTCCACGCTACCGACGGTACAGAGCCCCAGGCTCCTGCAGCATCCTTAGCATTCAGGATGTGGCTGCGGGGATCCAGCTTAACCCAAAGCAATCGCATCCTCAACTGACGTCTCACACGGTGCTATTCAGCAGTGACAGTAAGTAAATCCATTGACACACGCCAAATCAATGCATTTACTACTGCCAGTTATGACTAACGCAGCTGAATCCCTCTGAGAGATTGTATTTGAGAATCAGATGGGATATCTCCATGCAGGGGGTTGAACAAATACCAGCTGTGCTGTCGTTTATTCCTATCTTACTCCCCACAAAAATCAGTGGGCAAGTTTCCACCTATTGATACTGAAGTTTAAAACAGGGCCAGCTGGAACTGGGATGACACAATGCACTGGGAAATCCCAACCTAGGCAAACCAAACCCCAGAAGAAGGGTTTGTTATTGCCTGTGGGGCATTACAAACACTGTCAAAGACAATGAAAATATAAAATTCGAAGAGACTGCCTGTTTCCCTATACACATGAAAATCACTCCAGTTCCATTAGTAATGCACTTAGGCTCGTTTGTCAAGACTTTCACAAAAATTAGTTCAAAACCAAGAAAACCTCCAGCGTTTTTATGATAATGCTGGTAAGTCTGTGGGATGGAAGATTAGGCTGCACACTGTGCTACTTCCCAGAAAATCCCTCCCCACCATTTTAGATTATTTTAAATCAAAATGAAGAGGAAAAAATGAGCTGTTTAAAGCATCAGTAAACAAACAAAGGTCTCTTACTAGCGTGCCTTTATCCTCAATTTATGCTGCTTTTATATTTTGTTTTATATGAAAATGTAGCGCCTTTAGCCCTCCAACTCTGCTACTGCTGCTTATAGCACTCTTAGACATTCAGAGAATCATTTATTTACCATTTCCATTTTTGTTTTCAATTCAAGATGAATGTATTCTGTTATCAGTTATTTATTTAGGATTTCAGTAAATTGATTTTTCCCTTATATGTGCATTGCACATTCAAATAGATGAATCCCATTCTGCTTATTTGTTTGATTTTCTCTCCTCACTCATCTGAGTTTCCAAATTCTCCTTCTGCACCTGGAAGCTCTTCTGCAGCACCTCGCAATGCACCGAGGTGTGCCCAGTGCCACACAATGTCAATCCAATCTTTATGTGCTATTCTTATAGCAATAAGTTGCAGTAAGAGAGAAGGCAGATGAGCTTAAGCCTGCACATAACAGGGCCAATATTATGGCTTTACCAGCCCTGGGGTGCCCAGAGCATTCAAACAGCCCCACACACAACCCGCATCCTCAGCAAAACACACGGTCCAGGTCCTCCACCTTGGTTTGAACCTGCCTCAAAAGCTGAAAGGAATTCTTCCCCAAATCCACAAATTCTGCTCACTATCAGCCCACACGAAAATAAAAAAAGTGCGATTTTGCAGCCTTTTTTCCTGCCCATTACAAATGCAAACATACATGTGTTCATTTCTGCTTTCATCTCCCCAAACCTGGCACGTACCCAAAAGACCGTGAGAATAGTGACTTGCAGGGCATGCTGGAGGGGAAAAAATAAGTGCATTAAGGAGATGGTGTAATAAATCCACACCTGTCAGGAAAAGGTGCCCAACAGAAACAAAGTAGACATGAGCAGACTATTTCAGCCAGTTTTTCAGAACTTACCCCAAAGTGATAGAAAATGAGACAGAGATGGGTAAGTTACAAAGCAAAAAGTGGAATGCAAATGTCTTAACACAGTCTTTCACCCAAACTCTCCTCTATATTTTCTCTACAGTCTCAGAAAAGCTTGAGGCAAGGGCTGCTGCTTTTTTTTCTTTTATCATCTCCTACATAGGGTCAAGCAGAGAAGTTCCCGTAACTCAGAGTCTGTACTGACTCGCTGAATGCAGCAGAGACTTGATGGAAGCAGATAAGAGCCCAAGCCAAAACAACCCTTCTAAAACTTATATTTAATCATCATCAACTTGAAAAACAAAACCAAAACCTGTATGGCATGCACATGCTGCACCAAGCAGAGGTGGCCTTCATATTACTCACCTCTCCACCACGACACAGGGTTTAAATGAACGCCCATCTCTTGGCCCAAACCCTACGTCCTCCACCACACCCAGGGAGCCAACAGCACGTGATGTGTTTGGTAAAGCTGTTAAGTCACTGTAAAAATCTCTTTTGCAGTTTTCCCCATTGAAGAGCTTAAGTCTCTTTGTTCTGTTTTAATGGAGTAATTTATCACCTAATTCCTTTTAAAAGTAACTAATATAGATAGATTAGATAGTAAGACGTGATACATAAAGAATAATAGTCCATTATTAATAATAAGTTTCCAATATATTATAATTTCATGTGATTGATTAGGAAGTCCGTTGTTTAACATCTTTTTAAAGACTCCTCAATATCAGTTCAAGATTAAAAAGTTAAAGGAAGCTTAATCATCAGTTCTAAATGTAACTTGGAAGAGCACTGGATTTGGGACCACCTGAAATGGCCATCTGGCTTCTTGAACGTCAAAAGAGGGAGCATTTTAATCACTCCCTGTTTCAGTACCACTGCATCTCAATTGTTTAGTCAATACAAAAGTCTTTCCCGAAGAACAGAAGAAAGAATTAGTTCACGAGTTAAACAGGTGGGACTGATCCAGCTGCTCATGAAATTAGTTTCTTCGTTACTCTTTAGTTAGCAGCATCCCTCTTACATCCATTAACTTCAGTGGACATGCATTCTATAGATATTTCTAAAGTATACATTTGATCAGGATCTTGGTAGCATTCCAGTGCAGAAACATGTGTGTATCAATGCAGCACAGTAATGAAACACGAAAAAAATGCCAAGACAGTACAGGAAAAAACAGAAGGGGGAGGAAGGGGCAAATGAAGAAGAAAAAAAAGGAGGGGGGAGAGGAAAAAAAAAGGGAAAATAATCTATTAATAGATTGATTTGTACCAAAATACGGTCACCTCATCAAAACACATGTACAGTTCAGAGCCACAGTTTTCCAGGGGCTTGCAGAAAGTTGCTTATTTATTATATTGCAATAAATCAGTTCACCCCTGTGATATGTCCGCCCACATATTCAGCACATACTGCACATGTGTGTGAAGAACCCTGCAGCAATTTCTGCTTCCAGACGCAGAAATTACGGATAAATTCGGCCCCAGTGTAGTTCTAATGACCTTGATTAAACCTGAAGGAAACTGGCTCTCCAGTGAAACTAAACATGTGACACAAGAAATACTTTTTAACCTCTACTCTAACTCAGGTACTTTTAAATTTCAGCCCGTAAACCATCTCCAATCTCTTTCACGAATGATAATTCAGCGAGATAACACTGCAAAAACAATCCTGCACCTGGGTGCAATTACCTCTCTGAAAATGACATTTTCAACCAAAAATTTGCAATAAAAACCTGAGCTGTCAATCATAGAGTAGTCAGTAGTTTCAGGTCAGAAACTGTGGATAAGTGGTTTATATGATAAGTAGCAGGAGGCTGTGTCTGCCCTCTCTGGGGCAGGACCCTGTTGCAGGGAGCTGCGTGCGTCCCAGGATGCCAGGGGAAGGGTGGTGTCCATCCAAAATGCCAATGAGCAAATCATAGGGTTACAGAACAGTTTGGGTTGGAAGGGACCTTCCAAGCTCCCCCAGTGCCACCCCTGCCATGAGCGGGGACATCTTCACCAGCTCAGGTTGCTCAGAGCCCAGTCCAGCCTGGCCTGGGATGTCTCCAGGGATGGTTCATCTACCACCTCTCTGGGCAACCTGGGCCAGTGCTTCACCACCCTCAGCATACACAATTTCTTCCTCCTGTCTAACCTGAATCTCCCCTCTTCTAGTTTAAAAACATCATCCCTTGTCCTATCATAACAGGCCCTGCTAAAAAGTCTATCCCCATCTTTCTTACGATCCGCTTTTAAGTACAGAAAGGCCGCCATAAGGTCTCCCCAGAGCCTTCTCTTCTCCAGGCTGAACATCCCAACTCTCTCAGCCTGCCTGCCTTGTTCCAGCCTTGGATCGTTTTCATGGCCTCCTCTGGCCCCTCTCCAGCAGATTATGCGAACACCTTGGTGACATGAGCTCTCTGAGCCTGAGGACAGGCTGAGCTAAGCCCCCAACTTGGACTGTGCTGAGCAAACTGGTCACTTGGGTGTCTTCCCTCCTCTGCATCACTTCTGCAAGCAAGGACATATCGAACTTCCCCAGCACCAGGTGCCTGCACACCCCCTCAGAGACAGCACCCAGGGCAACAGCAGAAAACGAGTTCGTGTTTCAAACGATGAAATTAATACACCAGCAATAGAATGTGCAATTTCCTTGTTTATTGCCTTTCAAGTCTATTCCATCACTAGAGGCTGGCATTTTAACAACAGGGAGAAAATTAATTTGACAGAATTTTAAAGTGCCCCTGTTCAGTCACAGGGACCTCTCGGCTCCATTGCTGTATCCCAGGAAAGGATGAGCGCTTTGCTTTTCCATCCTCTCTCTGGCTGCAGAGCCTTTCCCTGGACACTTGGGAAACAGGGACCAAGTGGACCTGTGGCAAAAGGAGACTTTCAGACAGGAAAACTCAAAAGTGCTTGGGAAAAAAAAAATATATATATTTGTTTTTCATCCTCATGATAATCTACCAGATTTCTCTTCTGCCAAAGAACAAACAAAAATGTTGTTTGCAGTCATAATGTCTCTTTTAGTTCCTCTGATTTAAAAGAAAAACCTATATACTGACTAACTTTACTCTTCAAATCACACTTTTTGGAGACAAAAACACTTTGTTTTGGAAGTGTCAAAATGAGATGTATATTATTATAATGAGACATATATTATGAATGTTATATTAAATATTTCAATACTCCCCACTTTGGCATTAATTCATAATTTCATCCAAGACTACCTTCACTCTGGAACACAGAGATCAATACAACCTGCCTGCACACACAGATCAGCATCACAGCACCTCTTTTAATATTAACACCCATTTCAATCAACTCAAAAAGGTGCTCATTAGCAACAAACTAATCCAAACCATTTCTCAGCTGCTGCAGATGCTCCGTGTCTGCCCGTGGTGCCCATCCCAAGCACCCACCAGCAGCTGTTAGAACAAGGGCACAGCTGGACAAGAGCTCTGTGTCTCTAATCGATGGTTAAAGAAGTGCCTTTTTTTTTCTGATGAGGCCAGGGATTACATTTCCGCCATTATAATCAGCAAGGAGAAAAGAAAAGGAGCATTTGGACAACAAATGCCTGCTGGGGAACAGGATGGACTTAGTCAATAGCCAAGCACAAAATTATCTCAGCAGATTTTGGCTCATTTCCATGGAAAATGTAGATTCTGGGGAAGAAAAAAAAAATTCAAATAAATAAAGCAAGCTTCTCTTCACTGCCTGGCAGGGAGGGGGCTCTGGACCACCCAGTCTGCTGCCCCGGCACAGGTACGATCTGCTCAATGCCGCTTGGGTAGCGATCAACATCAAAGCTGCTGTGCAAAAAAAAGAAAATACACCCAGAGATGAAAGCTTCATTCTGAAGAAAACATCCTGCAGCCTTTCTGGCCTGAATTGAGTAGATTACATCTGGGCTTTATTCTGCTCTCAGTCACATGCATGACGATTCAGAGCAATTTGGCCAAATCATTAACCATATGTTAAAGCCAGGCTTCTCCTCCTGCTGCCTTCTTTCAAGTTGTCTTGATAGACACTGGTTCAGTCCTGTTTATGACTATTTTATTATTATTTTTCTAAACAGCTGTAGTTTGTTTTAACATCATTTTCACCTACACGAGACACAATTCTAGATCCCTATATCTAAACCAGAAAATAAGTGTTTCACAAACTGTGTGTGATCATTCTTGATAACAAAGATGAGGGAAGTTTTCTAGAAACAACCAGCAACAGGAAATCCACCACTAGGAATGATGAATTTCCTGACCTGTCTCCGTTCTCCCATCCTTTGCCTGCTGCAGTTGCAAATACCACCCCAGTGCAACTGCAAACATTTGTCCCTGGATCTACATTCAGTTAGACCTCAGTCTTCTTTTCCTTCCTATTTTGATCCTATTCAGGAATCAGAACCTGAATGCATCCATGGTTCAGACCGGAAAACCCCATCCTGGACAAAACTTGAGATACAGAGCAATATTTTTCCTGCCAAAGATCATGTTCAATGTGTATTTGCATCAATCTGTTTCCTTTCATTACAAAAACAATAAAAACCAAACACTGACAGAGCCAAAAGCAGGGGGTTGCAGCTCCTTATCAAAAGTTGAGCTTGGCCATAATGCTATTCATACAAAATCTGATATAAAACCTCCTGGGTGTCATGATGTTCTTTATACTACAGTAAGTTCAATACATTAAGGATGCAGAAAAATCTCATTTGGGACTGAAAGCAGCCAAGAGTCCTTGCAGATTCCCCAGGAGCCGGGCGAACAGCAAATCACAGCAGCTCTCCCAAGCAGTGCGGAAGTAAAATAATCCCGTGTAGCAGCATCAGCATCCATCTGAAGCAGCACAAAGTGTTTTACAAACTTTAATAAATGTGAACCTTGCAAACCTCTCTTGTTTTACAGATGGTTCATCGTTACTGTTCCTCACAGAGCAGAACAAGGCGCAGAGCTCCATGATGCTTCACAGTGGGAAGCAGCGTCGCCCTGTTCCAGCCACGTCGCCTTCCACGGGGATCCAGGAGCACGGACACAGGGGCAGAGCTACTGCCACACCTGCCCTAACTCCACACACCTCTCATCCCCGCAGGATCCCAAACACAGACAGCACGTAGCCTAACGATCTCTTTGCAGAGCAGCTTAAGACCACAGCAACAATCCCACCCTGGGATCCTCTTGTCAAACACGGGCACAGCAAGCGTGAGGACACGTGGTCTCAGTTACCGAAGACCTGAACAAAGACAAGCGCGGAACTCCACTCGCAGCTTATTAATATTTCATCACCTGCACGCAACAGGCTTGTAAATAACTGTCTGCGGTGCACAGGAGCGGGGCTGCCGCTCGCTGCCAGCCAGGAGTGCCTGTCCTCGGCCCTCACCCCAGAGAGAGTGGGGTGAGGACTCCATTGCCCCGGCATTCACCCTGCAGAGCTGCTCAACAGCTGCGCACTCACACCAGCTCTGCACTCACGACAGCTCTGCTGCTCTGGATTTGTCCATCTTAGCAAGAATTAGGGGGCCCAGGCAAGAGGTTTACTGGCGGAACAACAAACCCGGGACCGGCTGAGCCAAGCGCCTACCACAAGATTCCTTAAGTCATCTGGCTTTTCCGAGGCTTTACATGCTGGTCAAACACCAGCCATCTCCCCTCTGCATTGCAGACCTGTTTTCCTGGAAAAAACCCATGCCTGTAAAACTGAAACTATCCATAGCAATACATCCATCCTGGACAAATAGAAAAAAAAAGTCAGAAAGAAACATGCACAGCTCTCGCTGAGCTCCAAAATGCAAAAACTTGTATTTTACCTGTTATTTCAATTAATTTCATTTCTAGTTTTATATCATGCTGAAATATTAACTTTGCTCCACTTATATATGTTTAATGTGCTATAATATGTTTTCAAGTAATTGAAATATTTCATCATATTAAAACTTCACAGTTAGAGGAAGGCAATAATTTGGTCTTATCGAAATAATAAAAATGTTGTGAATAATTCACATACTTTTCTTTTGTAATTTTATTTCTCCACATAATTTTATCTTTTCGCTCCAGTTTTTAGTGAAACGCCTTGAAATGACAGAATTTCCCACCAGAAGAAAATTTCAGCTTCTGACTGGTTCCAGTCCTTGACAGAAAATTTATCCTGGGCTACTTATAAGACTGAGAAAAAAAAAATAGAAACTAGATACAAGTGATTACTTGTATTTATAAAGGGTTTTGGGTGCTCAGTGCAATTTCAAAATATTCATTTATTCAGTGATTCAACACTGCTATGGAGCAGGGGGATGTCGTCAGACCCCCAGAGCAGGAGAGGACACAAAAAGCATCTCTTTTTACCAAATTCTTGCTACTGAAATAGCCTCTATCAAACCATCTGCTGCTCCCAGAGACTTAGCAATGCCCTTAGATATAGAAAACGGGCCAAAGGCCAGAAGTAGAAATCAGAGCTCAAGCACATGACACCTCCAGCCCACAAAACCAAGTCCTGATGTCGAACATGTGAATATAGTTTGGAGTTCTTCTCCGAAAATAATTCGCCTCAAAACTTAAATGTGTGTGTTTTATGAGTCAGCTTGGACTTACATACTTACCTTTAGCATAAAAAGCTCCACTTTTCAGTCACTCGGCCTCGTCTGCCCTGCTAAAATGCCTTGCAGCTGAAATGTCTTTTACTCAAGCCTTTGCATTAGTCATTAATGAGGACCTTCTCACTTCAGGTGGTTGGTTTATTTTGGTGTTAAAAGTCCCTCACTTTGCAGTGGGGAAACAATTTCTGCAGCACAAATCAAAGCAGGAGTTTCTGAATTGTACCTTTCTTTATTTAAAAAAAAAAATAAGCATAATTTAGACAATTTTTGCTACATTAATTAACAGAAAAACTCCCAACCCCACAGTGGTATAAGGTAGCAAAAGGAAATGCAAGGAAAGAGTGGCATAGAACGCAGCTGAGAAAAAAATAAGTAGTTCCAATACAGGGAGGATGCAAAGCAGAGTTCAACATTCGTTCTGCACTCTGCAACCTTCTTCTGAAGCACAGCTGTTACCTCACAGCTATAGGGTTCCCTGCCACAGGCACCACCTCCATCAAGATTTGAGGGGTGACAATAATGCACCTTGCAAAGCCTGGCCACGGAATGCAGCGTTGCACACTTATTCGCCTTTCTCCTGTCCTCAGAGTCACAGTGGAAGTCCAGAAAAAAAAAAAAAAAATCTGAGGAGGCTATAAATCTTCATACGAAATGAATCGCCCAAGGGATTTTACATTACGTTGTCTAAGAATTAGAAATAAAACTGAGAAATTCCTTTTGCCTGGTCCTGTTATCTATTGCAAGGGAATCAATCCTCTCCAGGAACAAGTCAATAAGGTCCAACTTCACCAGGATCGGGACAAACGAGATCCCATCCTAGCAGGTCCCAAGCAAAGAACTGCATCAGACAGCCACCACTCCCTCGCTTACTAAGCCGTTTTCGATTTCTCATTTTATTAGGGTGGTTTTTTTGCCTTTATCAATAAAGTAGACCCATCTAGAAGCACGGCACATATCCCAGAACACCCACGACAGGTTAGCTCAGCAGCAAAACCAACAAGCTGTAAAGCAAATGCGTTAATGACCTAATGCATTACAAAGCTTGCTGTGTAATAATGCCATGTATGAATAACAGACTGCAAAGACCATTAAAGCCAATCAAAAGCATAGATTAGCCCATGAAATCTCTTTAGTGTCTCCCATATTCTGGTACATGAAAGCACAACCGCAGTCAGCAAGTGGACGCGGGCGCTTGGCACCAACATCAGGGTTTCAGCATCTCCACCTTAGAGATTTGCTTCCATCAATTGTGTTACCAGGGCAATTTTTCACACGCTGTTTCTCCACAGGGAGAGGTGTAGCTGCCAATTGCTGCCATATTTCTGCCCTAAGCTCCCAAAAAGGCCAGATCCAGCCCAG
Source organism: Pampusana beccarii (assembly GCA_013399365.1). Taxonomy (NCBI): domain Eukaryota; kingdom Metazoa; phylum Chordata; class Aves; order Columbiformes; family Columbidae; genus Pampusana; species Pampusana beccarii. The sequence continues at coordinate 15,705 of VWYH01002215.1, forward strand.
CTGCTCTGCCATTCCTAGTCTCAGCACCTCAGTCTCATTTTGTGACCCACCAGCACAGCCTGGCACCACCACAGGGACTTCACCCACCCCTCCTGGGGTGTCTGTGGGGTAGGCACTGGTTGCAGATATGCAGCTCTTTCCAGCATTTCCAAGTCACTTGGATACAGAAGAAAAGTTCTCATGATAAAGCACCTCTTTAGCATCTTTATCAGCTGTGGGGAAAGCAGCTGCTTCTGATGTTCTCCACAAACAGCAAAGGGACTCCACATTCCTAAACAGCAATTCCTGCTTAACCAACCGAGATCACATATGCTCAGTTTCCGCTTTTCATAGAAGCCCTTCATGCTTATCTACCATGCCTGATATTTCTATTTACAGTATTTTCCAATTAAATTTTATTTACTTACATTTACCTACAAAAATATAATTATATTTTTGCTTTAACTAGGTGCATTTACAATGCCAACATAGTATTACACATGCGAGAAAGATGGATTGGAGAACAGGTGAGGAATAACTCACCTACGTCAGTATTTTGCAAATCACCTACATCCACAGAGCTTGCTAATGTTAACAGATGGGTTATAGTTCCTGCTGACAGACAGACTCAAAGGGCATGTTTGTGGTCTGCTTTGCTCTGCTTTGAAATGGGAATCTTTAGAGCCCAGCAAACTATATTCTGTGCTCATGTATTCTCTAGACGAAGAACAGGTCAAACTTGGTTACCACCTTTTAAAAGAGATGCACTAAAATTAGAATCTTCCAGGAAAGACTTCATGTTTTCCCTTGCAGAAGATCAGACAACTTAAGTCATGTTGTATATGTAAATAAAAGAAATTCCTTAAGTTCCTTTTTAGTATAAGAAGTATCCGGTATGGTAAGTAAATTCAGCAATTAATATTAGCCATAATCTTATTGCAACAATTTTTCTTAAAAATTCTTTAAGAACCACAACGTGAGCTGAAAGCACATTTACATTTTATTACCCCTAAATGCCTAACGACCATACCTATTTATTAATCAAGCATTAGTTATCTACTGCTGCTACTTTATACCTCATAATTTATATGCAGTTCTCTCTTGCTGATGAGTACTGCTCCTTCTTAAGCAGAAACATAAGAAAAAAAGGATTAAAATAAGGAAAACAGGTTTAATTCATGGTGTCTTGTAAGCCACAGTTTATTGTGCCATCCAAGCTCATTAAATGCTGGGTAAAGCTATAAAGTTTATAGGTCTTACTTAAAAGTGATATTGGGGGACAAAAATCTTAAGTGTGTTCATTTGGCCAGTCTTCCATATTGCAGATCTCTGCAGGACTCATCCACTGCAGAGACTTCCCCAGAGCAGCAGAAAATTCCTAACGCCACTGGGGTATCCTGATCCCAGCCCACCTTTAGCACCAAGAATCAACCTCCAGTTGACAGGGGATTTGGGGGGCTTTTGTTGTTGTTGGGCTTTGATCTTTCTTTGGTTTTGGATTTTTGGAGAGAGCTAGGGGGGTTTTTTTGGTGGGTTTTTGTTTGGTTGGTTGTTTTGGCTTTGTTTTTTAAACACTCAGACACTATTTTCCCCTTTTTTATTATTTATTTACTGAACACACCACTAACTCACCGAGTATGTAGTTATTGAAGCATGAAGGCTTTCAGATTAATTTGAATTAAAATGAAACATTGCAGATAATATTTGTTTGCTTCCAGGCCTTCACAATGGACCCCTCAGGAAGAAAAAAAAAAAAAAAAAAAAAAAAAAATTGAAAAAAAAAAAAAAAATTGGACTTCAAAGCTGTTACAGACTCTGGCTAGAGGCCTTACCTGGGGTGGCTGCTTTTTCAAATGCAAATATCTAAGACATTTAGCTATGGATGAAGCAGACCTCAAGTGCTTTCTATTGCTTCAAGCCTCCTCTCCTCAAATCCCATTTCCTAAATGCTTGTGCCTTTCAAGTGGCAGCTGATTTAGCAGCACCAGCTTTGCTTTTTGTGGAGATAAGTGAAGCTTGGGCTGGGATCTGAGAATCAGCCCTGCTTGCTCTTCACACTTACAGTGGTCCACAAAGCCCAAGGAGGTAAATCATCTTCCCCAGCCCCAATCCTGCACGCTGTACCAGATGTCGAGTGAATTAATACAGCTTCCAATTAAAATCATGGTAACAGAGCTACGTTGCTGAGACTGATAACAATAGAAACCCAGGAAGAGGCAGAATAAAAAAAATCTTCCAGTTTGGCTGGTTTTGAAAGGAAAATAGTTCAGTCAATGGAAATCTCAGTCCAGCCAAAAGGAGAAAACCAGAACTGATAGCTAAGAATCAACTCTTGTTTTTTGAAGACATCCGCAAAGGTTACAACCTGCTGTGTGGCAGCTGTGGATACAGCTGTCATTTCAGATTTGATTTTGTAATATCTGCTTTCAAATTAGGCAGACTTCAAAACTGATTAGGAACAGGCTTTTCTTCTGCAAACACTTATAACAAGAAATGCTTTCCTACAAGTCATGCAGCCTTCTAACCCTTTGGCTAGCTCTAGAGATACATCAAAAAAATCCATCTCCATAACAACAGTCTTTTTATCTTGGCAGGTCCTACCCAAGCGCTCAGTAGGCTGAATTCTCCACTTACATCAACAGTGTTAACAACTAATACTCGGTAATTTTTCAGAACTCCTTTCAAGCCTTTCAGGAACTAACTTGTATGAAATATTAACAGGAAAAAAAATTATGAAGTACTAATATATTTGTCTCTCTCCAGCCTCTAACAGAGATGAAGAGCTGTACAGCAAATTCTTGAGTTTCCTTTCACTCCTGCGGATCTTTGCGGTGTTGTTTGGTAACAGCATCCCACAGACCCGCTGCGAGGAGCAGGGTCACCAGGACAGTCCTTCGGCCATCGCAGGCTGAATGTCACAGACGTTCACAGGAATGTCACAGACATTCGCCATCCCAATATCCGGGGATACCCTAGCTTTGTGCTGAAGCAGTCAGCCACTTTTCAAAGAGGAGCAATCAGGTTGATGAATGTATTTAGCTGCCTAAAGAGGCAGAAAAGCACCCAGGGAATGCTGCTGAAATCCTTTAAGTGGGTAACTCCAACTGACTCTCACCTGCATGCATAAGCCCCCCATGAATCCTGGACATCTGGCAGCAGAACTGGTCTGAAATGGAGCAGACTAGACCGTTTCTGCTTGTGCAAAGTGTTAGCTTTCTACAGGGCACCTTTTTTCAAGGTTAAAAAAGCAGTCGGCAGCTCCATATGCAGCAATGCACCTTCAGCCATCAGCTTGCAATAATAGAGACTATCCATTTTCCATAGACAAGAGCGCAAAGCTAAGGTGTCTGCACATTTAATTGAGATTATGGTGGGAATTAATTATAAGATTAACAATCCCCTAAAGTGATATGACAGAGCAATACCCATGACTGAAGTGCAGGTTTGATAGGACTATAAGGTCATAAAGTGCTATTGAAGTGCATGTGAATGAAAAGAAAGGGACATGTGACACTCCCGGATCAGAACTGTCAGACATGTTTGTATGGACCAAAAACTTCTCTTCAGTTCTAAAATGCAAGAAATATTTCAAACATGTAGAAAAAGGCAGAGTGAAATTAATCCCAGGCAGGCAGAACCAAGGAAAAGGAAGGACTCATGATGTGTGTGAAGAAATAATCCTACAGGCTCGGAGAGAGCAGCACGTAAAATTCACAAGCCAAATTACTCATTGTTTGTGTAGGTTGCCTGTTATAATTCAGTATAAGTTATAATACTGCAAAATTTGAGAGGATAAAAATTGATTACAGCTCTTCTGTGTACCCTGCTCCAAAGATTCTTTGTCCAAAAGAACCATATTTTAATCTATTTGGCAAATATTTTCAATACAGTCCTTTATTACAACACTGTGTTGAGAATTGCAGCCTGAAAGGAAGATTTGGTGCATTATTTCTGTTGTTCAGTTCTTCAGCTCTTAAGCCTACACAGAAGAAATACCACGGCAAGAGAAGATAGCCCTTCCATATGAAGTGTTAATAAACTTTTAATAATAAAACATTTCTCCTGGCATCAAATCCTGCCCCCACTGAGCACACTGGAGTTTAACCATTAACTTCAGTGGAACAGAGACATAGCCCCCAGCTATATACTTCATATAAATTACATTGCTATTAGACTTGACTCCCAACAAAAATTACATTCATACAAGCTCCAATCCAATACTCATGACCCCCAAAACACTTCCAAATATTTATTTCTTGTTTCTGCTCATACACGCAGAGGTTTTTTGTCTTTAGGTTCTATAGCAATTAAGACAAATGATTGCGATTAATTTTTATTATTTTAGGCTTACATCAGGAGCTGCATTCAGTGGGTCTATTTTGAAAGCAAAACTTCAACCTTTCCAAACTTGGCACCTCCAGACACAATCCCTGGTGCAGTAAGGAGCATGGACACGTGAAGCCAGCACTGGAGAGATTCAGACTGGAGCCTCCCTTCTTGGATGTGGCTGGGCACATAATCAACCGGCCTGATATCAAGTGGAGTTAGCTCCTCCTTCAAGACAACCACTAAAAACGTGTGCTTTCTGAACAGAACTGAAGTGCAGAATAAATCACACCTCAGTTCTGCCTCTGGAAGACCAGGTTTCCCCTCCCCAACCCATTGCCTTTGTCCATGTCCCACTCACAGGCAGCATGGGGAAGCCAGAGCTCCAGCAAACACCAATTTTGAGGCCTCCTATAAATCAGCACAAACTTCTGCATCACACAAAGCACCCAAGTTGAGCCAGGACTTGTCTAAGACAACAGCCATCTACACAGCCTTCAGCCTAAGCCACCATCCAACACACATTGGCTCCAGCACAAGAAACCTCTTAGACACCTGATAACTGTTGAAACCAACTGTGCACAGGCTTTTGGAGAACAAGGAGCATGTCTAGCCTCTCCTGACTGAGCTTCAAGGCTGAAAGACATTTTTAAATGCTTTTAATTGGATGAAATGACAGGTCTGTCCCACAGGAGAACCCAGGAATCATGACCACGATCCTCCAGGACTGTCTACTGTCTCTCTGATGCTGCCTGGTAAAGCTCCAATCCATCCAGCTCATGGTAGGGAGCGAGCAGTTTGGGGCAAAGTATTTTTCAAATGTAAATGTTTTCCTCAATAACTGTTGCTTGTATGTGAATCCTAACCCCCTGGCAAGCTTCAGTATCTCCTTTTACCGTAAAACAAAACCTCTCATCTGTTTTTCTGAGTTTATATCCAACTCATACTAAGAAGATTAGATCTGAAAATAAAGTCAGCCATGCAGCAATACAGAATTCAGCTCTTTGCATACAAAATTTGGTTTTATTTTGCATTTCTAAACCCCGCTTTCCTCAACCTCCATTCTCCTAATGTCTGCCAAGACCATGTTCCAGACACTCGCAATGTTGAATGGTTATTCATCAAGTAACCCAGGGAAAGAAGGGAGTCAGGCAGCATAGACATATTGCAAGATGCTGTAGTTATCCAAAGCAGTTTTAAACAAGATAGCAGGTGCTAAAAATGGTGAATTAATCTATGTTAGGCTCTCTGCTTTACCAGCTAGACAGGTCATTTAAAGCTATTGCAGGAATCTTTGCACGACACTGCAGACAGCAGCAGAGACATTTCCACAATTTATCTTGTAAAGCACTACGTAATAATTATTATTTGCTTTGTCTTCTGTTTGGGGCTTTACCCATTAAGTGGTGGGAAATCAAAAGGATATATGCAATAGTCATTCTTTTGTCTTCATTGCTATTAAATTGCTTCTCTAGCTTAGGTCAATGAGTAAGTAATTGTGCCAGCATCTAAGTATTTATGTGCTAAACTGAAAACAACATTAAAAAATAAACAACAGTAGTTGTTCACATGCCAACTAGAGACACTGTGGTCTGCAGAGATTTTCCTGTCCTTTACAAACAAAGGGACATCTTCTTCTGGTTTTTAGACAACCTCCCCCCCTCACTGATTCTCCACATTCCCATAGCTGGCAGTCCCTTAGAACCACAACTTCTGGCACCTTGGGGGTTTTCTGTCACTCCACAAATTCACCTTTATTCTGTGTCACAGGCCAGGTTACGCTACCACACATCCATGCAAACCATAGATGGATCTAGATTACCCAAACAGCTTTTCCTCTTTCTGCTCTGCCTCTTTGACACTTGCAACCTTTGCATTCAAGCACTGGGTGGGAGCCAGGGACAAGCAGGACATCTCCTTGGCTGTCACAGTGCCCGGCGTATGCACAGAGAAAACAAATTGGCTCGAGAAGTTTCCTGCCTACACAGCTCAAAAACAGCAACCGGAGCAACCTGCAGACTCAACCGAAAGCCAAATCCTTGTTTCCCCTCCTAAGGCCGCTTTGCTCTGTCATGCGGGACACACCTTTTTGTGCAATGTGCCCCTGGGGGCTGCGATGATGGGTTAGGCAATTACGCAAAGAGAAGAGGAATTTGATGAATGGATCATTTTTGGTGCACTCTGCACTTTTAACTCATAAATTCCACAGAAAACAAGGTAAATGGAGCATAACTTATTAATGAACAGAGCCCTAAATATCAAATGATCTGCTGTGAATCATCAGCTGGAATTGTAGAGCCTTCACATCACTCTAGTTATAGCGGGCTGCAGCAACTCAGCCACGGATGAGCTCCGCAGCCTGGTGGTAAGCCTTACAAGATAGCCTGGGAAACAACATCCTGCTTTATTTAGAGCACGGTACAGCAAGGAGCTTGCCAAACCTTCAAAATGTGACCTCTGGAGAGTGTGATCTTGCAAGCCTCACCTTGCATTGCAAGCCTGAAAGCACCATTAAACCTGTGATGAATCGTGAGCCTTGCGAGAGGCACATGCTCTCTAAATCTGGAAGGATTTAGAGTAGGGAAATTCAGAGAGCTCCAAAGAGGGACTCCAATACAGCCTCCATACCATGAGGTAACTTGGGAACAAGAGCTTTTCATACCGCGGCACTTCTGCCCCTTCACTGGTGAGTAGAACTGGACAATCCTACCAGGTTTGCGAGTCTACTAAGACCCAAATTAACCCTGAAGCACCACATTTGATTATTCTAAGACAGCACCTCAAGGCAAGGTAAAGAATATTAAGGGCTTCCATTTTCCACCTTTCTAAAAGCTATTTTTTAAGAGTTGGAAAAGCATGTAAAAAAATAATGAAAGAATGTGGAAAAAACATGCATCCAGGTACTTCTGCTCAAATTATAGCTATTGGTGTGAGGATCACACATCCACAGATGAGTGAGAGCATACACATGCCCACACACCGACGGCTTGCTAACCACAATGAAATACCTGCTTTCAATAATTTTCTCATTGGTCTGAAATAAGCAACTTGCTTCTATGCTATTTCTTTCAAAGACAATCTATTAACATCTCCAGATCTTTTGAAGCTTTTTCTGCCGTTTTCTTATTTCCTTTCCTGCCCAGTTGTTCTCAAACATTTGGCTACAACTCTGCCTCCTGGTACTGAGCCCCAGATACTTGTATGCTGTGGAAATATCTTTACAGAAAGTTTTTCTTTCACCTGTATTGACAGGAGCAATAATAATAAAGAGTGCCCAATTACCTTCTAAACACCATTTCCTCCTGTATGTGTATGAATTTCATCTTTCAATTGTCATCCCTTCAAATAGGCTCAAAATAAATCTCCCCTGCAAATGCATCTCTTCTTGCGGCAACATCCTCTCTGTATTCTCCTTTCTTTCCTACCCTTGTGCACATCGTTTTGTTCAAATAAACTGTCCGCCAAAATTTCAACTAGTGGATAGCAATTAGAACATAAAAGCAGAATAAACTGCCACTTCTTCATGCTGTGCCATAGGAAGGAAAGTAAAGAGAAATTAACCTTAGCTGGAATTTATATTGAAAATAGATTTCTATTACACCATTTTTGCTGAAGGCTGTGAGACCACCCTCTTACTGACCACCCATAAGGCTTCAGCTGCATCTGCCACATAGAGCACGTTTCTAGAAACTATTAAACAAAAATAACCAGATTATTGCAATCTGACTGAAAAAGCATCAACTTAAAAAAAAAAAACAAAACCCAAAACACGAACATCAATAGAAAGAATAACTTTCTACTAGCAAGATGTGAACTCCTACCAAATGGAGCAGCGAAGCATCTTCCTAAGTCAACAATGGAATGTAGACTAATATATATTTCCTCCTTACTGATATAAAGGCATATCAGCAATAATTAAAAATTCAAGAGACAGACCAGTGCAAGGAATTCAGAGATCAGGAACAATTAGCTCTGTCTAAAGGAGACCATTTAGTGTTAGCTATTTGTATTCAACACTGCCTTAATGTCGATCTTCCTGGAGATACCGCCACCACTAAAAGGTAAAAGGTCCTGCTCATTTTGTCATCTCAAGTGAATTTTTCATAGGTGGCCTGAGATAACACATGGTGCTTACTTAGCATATGACAGACAAGCAAGATTTGCTGCTAATTCCCAATATCGATGTCCTGAAAGTGTTTTCTGCTGGAAACATAAGGGAGCAGCATAAGGCTAAAGTTACCCATCTACTTGAATAATGTGTGCTGTTTCCTTTGGCGTCCCTTTCCACAACTGTCCCTGCCTTTGGCAGCATCCTCCTGACAGAAAGGAAAATAGTGTTAATGCATTAAATTGAACAGCGAGATTACATGGGCTGCCTCTCTGAGACAAAGTGTATTAACTACTGATAAATTCCACTTCAAAATTAGAATTAAAAAGTCACTAGCCAATACCTGCAGAAAACAAATTACATCCCTAGAGCGATCCAGTACCATGCTTTGTCCACAGATGCCATTGAGAGCCAAAGCCACAAGCAAGAAACTAGATGTCATGAGCATGTCTTTGACTTACAGAGGGGAAGAAGAGACTCAGGGAGACAAAGTACTCCCAACCCCAGCCAAGAAACCTCTTTTCATATCACCTGTTTCCCTCAAATCCATCCCTCTTCTCACATCTAAAGGAGAAATATACTCCTTCAGCGTAAAGAGGGAGACAGAATATCAAGGGAAAAAAAAAGCACCGCACAACTGCTTTTCACAAGTGATCAATCACCTTAAAGATCTCTTTGGAGGTGACAAATTATCAGAGATGGCATCAGGGACAATTTACCATGTCTCCTCATGTATATTTTGGTGATTTCAGGAGTGGTCAGGTATGCCAAGACATATCTTTCTGATCCGCACTGAGGACTGCCTTCATTCTTCACTTGTTAGGTCATGTCTAAAACAGAAAAATGCAGATTTCCACAGCAGCAGCAAGTGCTACCTAGATAGATCCCAGCTGGTAAGAGCATTCCTAATGTGGGAACACAGTATTCCTCCCCACTTCCCTCCAATATTGTCAAATGCTTCGCAGAGCACTGCTCGACCCTGCTGTGCTGGTACAAACATGACAAATAAATTTTGAAAAAGCAAAATTATTTTTCTTCCCCTTTTTGTATTTAGAATAATGGCTTTTCGACAAGCTGAATAGGAAACTGTGTTAATGTGTTTCCATGGGCAAAGCTTGAGAACACTGTAAATTGCCTTGCTTAATGGACTCAGGAATTCAGTTATCCATTCGGAAATTTCAGACAAGAATCAAATGGTTTAGTCCTCAGGAAGGGCACATACACAGTTCCACAGCTCGGTGAGCGTCATTATTCACGTCTGTTGAATTCGAAGGACTGAACACCTTTCAGAATGGAGGAGCACCCACCTCTGCTGTCCCTCCAGCAGAAAGGCACTGACAGGTCCCTGCATCCCACGGGACTCTGTGGACTCCTCATCTTTCAGGGCTCCACAGGATTTCAATCAGCACAATAAAAACTAACCAAAAGGACCAGTGGGCACCCGCATCTGGCTCTAAATGTACTGTAATGGCCAACAGCTCAAGTGTGGTTTTAAGATATTCAAAAGAAATTCAACTCACGAGACTGTTCTCCCTGCCACAGGCAGCGAGTGCCCAGGAGGAGGCACAGAGTTGTCCAGACCACCAGCACGCCATGTCCACAGCACCACCTCAGTCTGCAGAGCCACCGCCCAGCCAAGAGCCTGATGTGAGCAGCGACTGTGCTGGGTTTGGGGATTGCAGCCTTTGCATAGGAGCGGCCACCAGCATCAGACGCCTCTCACCACGTGTGAGCTGGGTTTGTCCGGGAGGAGATTGTCCAGACAGGAGCCTGGTTCCCAGCCCAGGCTGGCAGAGGGGCACAGCCCCAGACATGCTTGTCCTCTGCCCTGGACAGCAACCATCACAGAATCACGGACTGGTTGGGTTTGGAAGGGACCTCTGGAGATCATTCAGTCCAACCCACCTGCTAAAGCAGGTTCACCAGAGCAGATCACATAGAAATGTGTCCAGGCGGGTTTTGAATGTCTCCAGAGGAGACTCCACAACCTCTCTGGGCAGCCTGTTCCAGGGCTCTGCAACCAAAGTAAAGAAGTTTCCCCACATATTCAGATGGAACCTCCTGTGCTTCAGTCTGTGCCTATTGCCCCTCATCCTGTTGTTGGGCACCACTGAGAAGAGTCTGGTCCATACTCTTTGACACCCATACTTGAAATATTTATCAGCATTGATAAGATCCCTCTCAGCTTCTCCAGGCTGAACAGCCCCAGCTCTCTCAGTCTCTCCTCATAAGAAAGATGCTCACCCTCTTGTGCTGACGCTTGTGCACACGCATGAGCTGGGGGTGCAAAAACTGAGTCTTCTGTGTCTGCTCTGGTGTTTAGAGTAAAACTGAGTCCAAAAGTAATGATCACCCCGAAGGTAATACTCATCATGCTCATCTCTATTGCCTTTTTTGTTGTTGTTGTTATACACAAGAGCTAAAGTGAGAGCACAGGCATGGTCATTCTGGACAGGACCAGCTGCCAGCTCAGGTCAGGATTTTCTCAGATCTGGGCAGATTAGATGATGATGGTATGAACTAGTGTCTGGGGCAGGGGTTGCTTCCCAACACCTTCAACTCACTGCTTTATATGTTGAGACATAAGAAGAGATTCAGCATCACATACGACCTCTGTCTCACTGTGGGGCAGCCAGACACACACCAGCCCTGACTCTCAGCCCATGAGATCCTCACTGTGAAATTAAATATACCTGAGAGGCACATAATTAAACACAGCCTGCCCACACCAACAGGAGAGGGGCTGCCTCCATCCCAAACATCACCCAAGCTCTGCTCTCACTGAGACTGGGATCCCTCAGTGCAGGAAAAGCAAGGACAGTTTGTTGTGCATGCATGTATCTTATGAAGGAAACAGTATAAATAAAGAATTTTTTTTTAAAAGTTAACTAATGTCCATTCTAATTTATGTGAAGTATAAAATACACCAGAGAGGTTCCACTGATTACAGCTAATTTATAGAAATGTGCAAACATGGGTACACACAAACTCTCATGCCAATAATAAAACATACATATCCACAGCTGGGACCTAAAGCAGAACTAAAACATACTGAAAATGCTTAATTCTTTTCCCTCCTGTGTACCTTAACTGCTCAGAAGGATGTTTGGTTTTTTTTTCCCCACTAAAAATTAAAATGAAATTTAAAAAAATAAAAATCACTTCTAGGATTAGATCTTGAAAGCCAGATTCCAGCTGGGAGCTCAGGCACCTGCAGAGCAGTATTTATAAATGAAAGCACTGACATGAGTTTAAATACAGTGTCGTCAGAAACTTAATTATACAGCAGCAAGTCTCTAATTGGAAGTCACAGAGTAATATATTGGCTTGGTCGTGTGATTAGCCACCCTCCAAACTGCTTTCCTGGGGTTGTTGGTGTTATCCGTCTGGGTTTGAACAGTGGTGTTTGTTTGCAGGCTGTGGCGAGATTAGCCCCATTTATCTTCGTGGGCTTTGTTTCCTTGAACGAAGACTCGATTCCCATGGATTTGTTTCAGTACACCAGGAAAAGCCTTGGCTTTGCGTCCCCCAGCCCAGAAGCGGGTTTGTGCTGGCCCAAGCAGGGTACCTTGGGCACCCAAAAAACTCCCACTGTCTTTAAGCTGGTACATGGATGACCCACTAGAGAGATGAGCTCAGAAACAGCAGCTTTGCCCCAAAAACCTCTGCAAGGCTGAACAAACCATTGCCAGAGATTGGCAAAAAGAGGAAAAAACAAACAAACTATCCAACCGCACACAAACAACAACAAAACCAAAAAACAGGCTGAAGAGAAACAGGCTGTTCAACATCTGCATTACAGGGCCTGGGGAGCTCATTTTTCTCCTCAATTACATTTTTGTGTGCCCACACCCCATATTATAATACTTGTCTTCATTCTACTTTATTAAACGTGCTCTCCAGTAGCTTCTACAACCTTGGGGCTGCCAGATGCTGACCAGAGATGTCCTATGGCACCTCTGCAAAACTGAGGCTAAGAATGGGGGAAATTGAGCTTTGCTTTGTTAGGATTTAACATCCATCCACTGCCTAAATAAAGTTCATGTGCTGAGACTCTCATCTTTGATGTGGCATCCTTCACATTGTGGGTTGGAGATTGTCTCATCTGGTTTCTTACTGGTTGTACCACAGAGCAGCCCTTGTCCCCTTTAAGAGTTTAGACTTTTAAAAATACATTTTCATAGCTATGTATTGTGGGGGGCTGTGTCTAAAGTATGCTGGCCTAAAATTAACTGTTTGGACACTTTTTAAACTATCAGAAATTAAATAGTGGGAATTCCAGCTGGGCATGTGAGGTGACATTGCATAATGGTGCTGTAAGGAAACTGGTCCTGTTGGGGTGAAAATAAATCACGTTTCACTTCTAGTGTGCGGGAACCAGCACAGTGAGTGTGAGGTATGATGGAGAAGAGACGTAAGTGTGTACGTGAAAGAAATGTTTGGAGGGAAGGAGGCCTGTGTTTAGAGGAAACATGTACCCATGAAAAATCACAGAATCATTTTGGTTGGAAGAGACCCTCAATATCATTGTTAACCTAACACTGTCTCTAAACCACGTCCCTGAGAACCTCAGGGTCAATTAGAAAGTTTTAAAAGCAGCATAGTTTCACATCAAAATATCAAATTATTGCTGGTAATTAAAATAAAATATTCTGCAGAAATTTAAAATTTATTAATTCAAACTTTTAAAAGTAATCAATGTTTCTAGAGAAAAAGCTCTGAAGAAATTGCTTAAAGAATTAAAGGTACATCCTCAGTGTCTCTTGTTTTCCACCTAGTCATGTTTCCATTTGACTGAACTTCTGTAGATGCAGTAATGCCACCTCCCTTGCTGCCGAACTATTGTCTTAAGATACAGACATCAGCTTGTCAGCAGTTATTTTGCTTTCCAAATCCAATTCTTTTAAACCAAATGTGTATGATTTAAACATCAACTGTGTCCCCCTGGCTTGCATTTTTTTAATCCAGGTATCCCGTTGGTGTCACTGATACATAAATACAAATTTTCCAGGTTGAGTGTCTCACATTTGATAATAAATTAATATACCCCCCATCTTTGCCTCAGTCACAGCGTATGCCTCCAGGACTTCCCAATTAATTGAAGGAAAGCCAAAATAACACTACAATTGCATTTCATCCTTTAGTAGCCTCACCTGACGCACCTCCTGCCTGGGATGTTCCCCCCGCGGCAGAGGTTCCGCAGCATCTCTCCATTTGGGATGCAGTTTAGCTCCTGCTATTCCCATAGCACCTGGAGAGAGGGATCTGCACCACTAAATTGTGAAGCAAGAGATTACAGAACCGCAATTACTCGAGCTGGAAGCTTACAGCTCAACTGATTTGTCCTGTCATTTAAAAAATCTGCTTGTTTCCAAACACAGTCGGGAGAGATAAAAAACACGCAGCCCTCTGGCACGGGTCCAGCGAGTGCCAGCAGTGCTGTGCCTCACGCAGCATTGCCAGAGAGATTTTCCATTGCTAAAAAAAGATAACAATGAAATTGATATTACATCTTAACCTGGGGGTTACAAAAAGCCAAAGCAATAAATCCAGCCAGCTTCAGATAGCCTGAAGAAACGTGACCTTTTTCCCTATCATTTCTAACCCAGAAGGCTGAAATAAGCACCCAATCCAATTAGGTTGTATCTTTATTCACCTAATCTGCCAGCAGATGGCCTTTACATTTTCCTAATTTTGGAGATCTGCTCAGGCAGCATGAGTGACGTTCCCCCGTAGGGAAGGGTTTGATGACAGCCCCGCGCAAGCTGCCACTTGGTTATTACCTTCCCAGGCTTCCACCCATCAGACCCTTCCCTTGTAATTAGATACATATATTTTCTTCGTCTTCCTATTGGATTATGAGGTATTTAAGGCAGGTGTCATATTTTGAGCTATGACTGTACGGTATCTAACACAACCAGAGTCTAACCCTTGGCTGGAGCTCCTAATCACCACGGTAATGAAAATATTTCATTTTCAGTTGTAAACCGAAGAGTCAGGTCTCAATTAACTGGGATAACCAAAGGATAAATACCTGAAGTGTAGCAAAAATATGGTTTAAAAGGTGTGTAATTTAAACTGAACACATTATGCTTTTATAGCTTATGTATTAAATTATTGAATGAAGCCATGGTCCTTTCCTTGTGTCAGCTCTACTGATCACATGCCCATGGAAATGCTCAAGCTCACAGATCTAATTGGAAACACTTCCTTTTGTTTCCTTTTCACAGTTCTTTAGGAACATTTTTGGATGGGATCCTCTGCCTCACTCCAAGAGGAAATACTCACTACAGCCAAAGCAAAGGGGTGGGTCAGAAACACCCCTTCTGCCAGCTACAGCATCTTCCAGCAGTTAAACCACCCTTAATGTTGTGGCCTCCACTAACAACCCACTTAATACCGGGCAGAAAACATCGTACACCCATAAAGAAATATGGCATCAAGATTTGCTCAAAATTCACTAAAATTTTTAGCTTCAGAGCAGACGTGCCCACAGAGGCCAAGAACGCACATTTTCTGTGTTTAATGGTGGTTACAGCTGAACAAGTCACAAACTCCCTGTGGGCTTCAATCCCACTGATCTAGTTGTGCCTGAACACCATAACTCAGGAGTGAATTATTCCAGTCTCTATCAGTGCATAAATCAGAATCTGTCTCCGTTTCCTTCAAACTTAATCTCCTTAGTAAACACTCTCACAAAGCACATTTGAAAGAGGGAAAACAACCCGATTCACAGAGATGGTGGCATCTTCTATTGCATCTTCCCCCTTGATGCACTGATTTCCTTCACGAGTCATTGCTCTGCAGAAGAAGCCACAAGGCTGATAAAACAAGTGGCCAGCAGTCTGAGGAACTAGGAACGAGTGATGCAACTGGAAAAAAATCATGGAATCATTTTGGTTGGAAAAGACCTTTAAGATCATCAAGTCTAAAAGCAACACAGGCCAGGGAAATACAAGGAGAAGGACCCAAGGCTGTGAATGTGTTGATTTGGGGATTTAGCTCTTCTCTCCCTGTTTAGCTGGTATCAGATAGAAACAGTTGGAATTCAAGAAAAGTTTATCCCAAACTAACACACGCATGTTTTCTCTTGCATGGCAAATACCAGCCGTTCCAGCACTGCTCGTATGGGAAGCATATGGGGACGGAGCCCAAGGCCGCAAGCACCTTGTCCTGGCCCCGATCGAGTCCAAGCCTTCCCCATGCCACAAGGTATCAAAGGAGTTGTCTATCCTCATCTTTCAGTGCTTTGACAAACTTCGTCTCATCTCTGCATAAAAGGATTCCCTACACATCCAAGTACCTTGTTCAAGACAGCTTTCCCCTCCCTGAGGCAGCCCGAAGTGAGGTTTTTATCTTTCCTTAAGTCTGGACAGACTGGATTGAAGCAGGTAATCCCCTCCCTGGATGTCAGGCATCCTTACAGATGCTCCAGGACCTTTCTCATCCCAGGAGAGGTTTGGGTCCCTGTTAACCTCTCCAGACCACTGCAAACTGTTGAGATCACAGCCTGGCTGTAACAGCTGCTGACTGGGGACATTTAGCACCTTCCAACCTGGTTTGCAGAACCCAGGGGTTGCTCAGCTGCACTGCAGAGGATAAGTCAATCTTTTTTCCTCTCTCCTCTGCCCAACTGAAAAAAAAAAGTACCATTACAAGTAAAATACACAGACTTCAACAAATCCATATTTGCAAAAACCTGTGTTTTTGCTAACTACAAAATGTAATATAAATTACTTGAAGACACTTTCCCCTTTTCCTTGCCTTTTAGCAGAGCAAAATATGATTTACATTCTGTTTGCAGGTGAATCAAGTGGAATGTTTAATTATAAATAGCACTTGTAAATACAATCCTTTCAGCTGGAATATTTGTATAGGGGAAACGAGAGATACCTTCATAATGATTTCAGTTACAAAACTAAATTAGACCTGTTTCTCATTCTGGTTCAGGCCCTGTGCAAAGCTCCAGTGTAAATTTGCACGACTCGATGTGGTCATGAAACACGCAGGAACAAACCCGCAGTAGGTGCAAAGCATCCAAACTCCAGCAGCTGCGGTGATGCTATGAGAACTCACACTAATGAGGATCCATCCCCAAACAGATACAAGCAGTCCCTAGCAAAAATGAAAATTAGGCCCATTATTTTTCTTTCTGGAGAGTTGAAATACATTATTTCTAAAGCCAAGTCTGCATTCAGCAGATTAAATATTTTTATAACTTGCCACCAAGGTTATGAAAAGGTGGAGTAGAATGTATATCAATGTTAATATAATTTTTCCCCCTAGATATATTTACTAGGACAGACCATCTTCTACAGTTAACAGAGTACAAGATATTATTTTTATGCTTGATCTAATTGCTCAGATACCATGAGGTGCTACCAAGCTGGAAAGTACTAACTCTGACCAATCTAGTTGCAGCCTCAAGGCCATCAAAACCTGCTAGATGGCACAAAGATGGAACTAGAAATTAAACGTGACTTTAAGAGGCAGTAAGATTCAATGAAAAAAAGCTGAAAACATTTCAACCAAGAGAGTTTTTTTTACTCTAACTCCTGTGGCAGGGTTTGACCATCCAAGGGAATTTGAGGTGCAAATGACAAAAGAGTCAGAAAAGAAATTGTTTTATACAACTAGCTCTTTTTTAAAAATTAACTTTTGAGGTTTTATATGTTTTTGAGAGTTCTACCCAAAGAGCAAAGAAGAGGAATAAGTCCTCTGTTTGCCATCACAATTCTATATATTATAATTAATGCAATATAATACACAGAATTGTTCTGACATCAGTCTAAGAATAAACAGAAACCGCATTTGCATGTGTAATCTTAAAAATAAGATTATCTTATTTTTATGAAGAAAAAACAAGGAAGATTCTTTCAAACAAACAAACAAAAAACATCGGAGTGAAAGCCAAACAATCCTTACAGAGCATTGCAGGCTCCAGCCATGAGCTGCAGGAGAGCTTGAGTACCTTGACTCACATGTGCAAACAAACTTCACCTGGGCAAGTAACTACTGTGAGGTCCCACCTGAGTCTTCAAAGGGTGTCATGAAAATTCAGAAAAGATAAGGGAATAGAAATAGCAATTTTATTTTTTTTTCAAGCCTGGGAATTCAACCAGGTTTAATGTTCATTTCAATTTTTTTCCAGGGAGGCTCAAGGACTCCTGAAAATCTAACTAGGCAAGTATCTTCACCTGGGAGTACCCAGGTACTTCTGAAATCCAAACTTGAATTCTTTTCCCTAATAAAAACATTTACAATGGAAGGCAGACAAAGAGACAAAGCATCTCAGGCAGTAACTGGGTAATCCAAGTGGTCTGGGATTACAGAGAAGTTTGCATCCTCATGGGCAACAAGTCCTGTCCTAGCCTTACCAAGTCCTTGTGTCAGGGAGCAGTAACTCCCTGGAGGCTCCTCTCTATCTCCTCTGAAATGCCAGAGCTGTGCATAGCTTAACCATGAGCAGAAGGGAGAATCCCAGCCCTGACAACATTCACAGTCTAAAGGATTAAACCCCACCCTGAATGATGCCTTGGGAACACCTTCCTCAATTTTAAGGGGAGATATTTTAGCCTCGTACCTGAAGACTTGAGCTGTACAGATGTTTACATCATGCTAAAGCTATGCCATGCTAAACAGCACATGAAAGAGTATTAAAGACGAGCTGATTCAGAGATACCTCATGATTTCACATGATCTAAGATAACTTAAAGCAAAGAAGCCGAAACACTGCCAACAGAGAAAAGAAGTCAGGGCTTGGGACCTTTGTTGGTGAAGGGACTAATACCTGCCAGCTTGGGCAGGCTTTAGACACCTCATAAAAGCACCCAGCAGCTTCAGATACACATTTCTGCTCAAAACCAGAAAGCACAGGAGACAAATACTATAAAAATTAAAAAAAAATAGTGTTGTTACTGTCCATTAGCCCAACATATTTGTTAAGTAACCAGAGGAGGACAGTAAAGGTAAACAAACAGAGAGATGTTTTGATGTGCTGATTTGTAATTTATGGAAATATCTACCATGCAGCAATTACACAGCTGCTTAACTTTGGGGAGAAACATCACCTTTTTATTAAGAAAAAGGAATGCAATTATAACTTCAGCATGAAACAATTTATCCCATACTTGATATTTCTTTCTCTTTGTCAGTTTAATGCCTCAAAATTATTTATCTCTATGTTTGTTTTTGAAGGACATCTTTCCGTGCCTTCGAGCCACTTTAGTCATTAGTTCTCTGGAGTTCATGTCCTATTTCATTATGTTTTAATCTTTACAGCTATTAATTTGCATTTCATTTCCTGTTGTAGCAAAAAAAACTAACAAAAAAGTTATTGTAAATATTAATACAAGTCAACTGATAATCATCCAAGGAAACATTTTGCAGCAATAACAATTACCTGTGTCTAAGGCAGAAAACAGCAATTTGAGTAGTTACATAGACCAAAACACTTCAAGCCGAGGGCATGGTATCTTCTCAGAAGTGCAGACTGGGCCATCACAAAACAGCACTTAAAATTAACGACAACTTGCTTAAAAGAGAAACTACCTGGAAAAAGAGCAGGACCTGTTTGGTAGGCAGGTGAATAAAACCCATCAGAAGTTGGGCTACTTTATCCTCTCCACAACATTTGTTTAGTACAACCAACTGCTTAAGTAACACCACGGTCATGATGCTGACTTACAGAAACTTGTAAAACAGCAAACCAACCAACCAAAAAACACACCAGAAAAAACAACAGACCAGGCAGGTCAGGCTTCCTCATTCACCCATTGCCTTTGCCACCAGCTCCCAGCATTGCACCACAGCAAGGTCAGCTTTCACTTTGGGAGAGATTTGCTCAGACTCAGCTTAAACAAACAAAAACTTCTCAACTTACTCAGAGCTGGACTGTCATCTGCAGGCTTTGAGCTTTGCTTTTGCTGCCTCAGGCCAGTTCACCACCAAGCTGCCCTGCAGGGACAGGTCCAAAGAAACCAGCAACAAAACCTCTTTCACATCTCCAGAAGAGTTGCCTTGGCTCAAAAGGATCATGCCATTTTGGAGGTGGATAATCATCCTCGTTAGATAAATACAAGGCAGGCTTGTAAAAGCATGTTAGTTTTGATAGAAGAAAGCACTTAGTCACTCAAAATGTGTGAGTAGAAAGCCCCAGCTTTGTCTGGTTTCCTAATTAACCTCCTACAAACACCCAGTGTGCTGCGGAGGAGTTAGAATGGGAGAGGACTGCAGGAGTTGCTCGTTAAAAAGCCTCCACAAAAGAGAAGAAGGAAGCTTAGGAACTGGCTTTTCAGCTTGCCTGTTTGTAATTCTGCTTGTTGGCCTCAGACAAAGTCCCCATTTTATCCCCCATAAGCCATATTTCCTGGCTTGGTTATTATTGTGTGTCCCCAACACCCAGCGATGGTATTGGTGAGGAAACAGTCACCATGAAGTGATATTTAGGTTTTGAGCAGAGCCTATAAAAGCCATGTCCAGACATTCAGCTCCCTGGCGTTTGCAAGAAGATTGTCTCTAATTCCTCACACTTCTTGTGCCTTTGTAGAAGCTCCAGCAACTCGTACCAAATGGCCCATCTAAAGCCACTTACCCAGCAGTTGCATCTCCTGTCCATCCATCACAGCAACCTGCTCTTCCAGTTGTGCTGCGTGCAGGTGAAGCAAGACAGCTATATGGGCTTAACACCCATTAAAAAATAAATGAGACTCTTTCCTTTATTGTTTTCCTCTCCAGTTCCTCAGGTTTTCTGTGTTTCCACACTTGTTTTGACAGGGACCAGCCCTCCACCACCCACCCAGGCTTGGGGGACTCTTTGCAGCTGCTTTTATTTGCAGCAGCCAAATGGAAGAGCTGTCATTAGAACAAAATGCCTCAAATGAACTTCTGAGGATCTCACAGGACCGAGCCTTGCAATAATAAATTAAGAGCTTCAACCTGGAAAATGGAGCCTTCCTTGATGAGAGACCTGAGATAATTTACTTTAATAATTAACTTAGAAAAGCCTTGGAGCTGACCTTTTAGATAAGCACCGGCCTCATGGAGTTCCCTCTTGCAGGAATAGGAATTTCACAGAGTTTTCAACATTAAAGTAATTCCATTAATTTTCCCCATTTTCTGTGAGGAGGAGAGAGGGCAGAGGTGAGCAGGGAAGAAGTCCCATTGCCCTACAAACTCATGGAGAGAACAGACCTGTGTTCTGCCAACAGTGCAATTTCCCAAAGAAGTGGAAAAAACAGTGCTGACTCAATGGGGACAAGAGCAACCTCCCATCAGACGAGTATATCTTTAAAGGAGGAACGATTGTCAGCCACACAGGAAAAACTGGGCCTAATGAATTCAAATAACAAATCACCCAGGAATCAACTGGAATTTTGCAGCTGCAGATTTCCTGTTGAGCAAAGTCGGTCTCATGTCTGCCACCTCCCTACATATAATATTCTCTTCTCCAAAAAAGAGCACTTATACCCAGCACGTTTTCTAGGTGCGCTGGCTTCCCCCGGTGTTTGTTATTCAGTGCTGCAGCTTGCACCAGGGGTTGTCACCAGCTTCTTTTCCATCAGCCTTGTCCTGGGGGAGGCCATGTGTGGGAAGAGTCTCAGCAGCTTTAGTGAACATTCTCATCCCCTAAAATAAATCCTCTGCTTCTCTGTTTTCCAGGAGAACAGGACAAATTCTGCTCTTGCTAGGTAAAGTCTATAGCAACCTCTTTCCAGTCACTCGAGTTTTGCTGGGTTTTAGAGTGACGCAGCTGGAAGCAGGGAGGCTTTAGCTGACAGATAAAACAAAGTTTGGCAGAACCATCCCAGATTCTGCAGCAGCTTCTTTTATTCACAGGTGATAAAAACACACAAGAAAAGCTGAATCAAAAAGATTAATGTATTGTGCAAGATGAAGCAAGAGCTAAAATAAGAGAAGCACACATCCAAGGGTTAGGCAGCAGACAACAGTCCCATCTCTATGATCTCTAATCCAAGATGAGTTAATTCCTTTGCTCCCTCTTCCCAAGCTCGTTCAAGAAAATCTGGCACAAGGGATGGTTTTGTAGCATCATGAATAAACACAGCACTGAGAGGGAAGGCAAGGCCCCTGTTCTGACCAGCTTAAATGTTAAACAAATGCACAATACCCACCTTAATCACCTTCATTTTTGCTTTCTTCCTGCCGTCCTCTTTTTTTTTTTTTTTTTTTTGTCCAATCTATTTCCATGGATTCTGAAAACCTTGGAAACAGCTTAGGTTTTTAAGCTGATAAAGCTGCTCCCAATCCTCTTAGCCCAGTCCTCCCTTTCTTTCTGCTGAACCCACACCCAGCCCTGCCTGGCTGTTCCCTCTTGTTAACTGCAGGCTCTCCAAAGAGGCTTTCCTGGGCTTGTACTGGGCTTAGTGGAGCCCTGGATCATGACCAGGGCTCCAAAGCACTACGGGAATCTCACCTAGAACAGATTTCCTCAATCCAAATTTTGGTGACAATAAGCACCTATTTTATAATCACCATGGAATTCTCCTTTTTCATTTTTCACTGCCATGACACTCTCACAGTGCAGATTTATACTTAATCAGTAGCATTCTCTACTCAGGGTTAAACTCTATGTGGTGCAGGAAGATGAACTCCCTTTGAACCACCTTCCCTTTAAGGTGGTGGAACCGTGTCAATGATCTTCAGCAGAGGCTGTGGTCCCCGAGATGGTGGGAAGCAGCTGCAGCTCCCCCGCCCATCAATAACATTCAAACACATGGGGCAGCTTTGGCTCATGAAACCATCGTTAGTAATGATGCATCAAAAAGTTTTTTATGAGTGCATGATAAAAGTAAACAGGACACAGTAATAATCAGTCTTTATTTATAGCGAGGTATAACACCACTGTTGTCAACTTCACAAAGTGACTTTGAAGGAACTTTTTAAAAGGGATACTGAGAACATTTCCCCCCTCCCACTTGCAAACAACCGTAACCATTCTTGATAGTATTTCTAAAATGACAGGTACAGAGAAACAGAGACTGTTATTTTGTGTCAAAATTGGTTTATGGCACCATATTTTTCCCTTGTTTAAGGCAGCACCACTCATTTACAACATTAAACAATGTGATTTATGTACTTTAGCAGAGCTTACTACATTTAAATGTTTTAGGCATTTCATTTTTACAACATACCTTGTTCCAATATAATCAATGTGCTTTTTTCTTGGGCTGTGATAGGAATGCAGTTTGTGTTTTATAGCAAAATCAATATAAGAATTAATGGGTGACGAACAAAGTAAATTGTAAAAAGTACAGAGGGGTTGTGAGATCTTTTTTGCTGTATCGATTCCATTAGCATTAGGTTGCCCAGTTGTGCACAGATTCATATTTGATAAGCAAGCAGCAGACTTCATATTCTGCAGAAGATAAAATGGGCGAAGTTCAGCACTGAAATAACTGTGCCAAAGTCACTGAGGTTAAAGCAAGAATGAAGACGAGCCAAGGTGGACGCTGAACACAATGCACTTTAGAAGCAGCAGCTGTAAACATCGCATGGTCATGAATGATGCCACTCTGATTTTTATTAAAGGCTGTGATACTTGAGAGATGACATTCTTGGCTGTTTTATACTGCTTGGTTATATATTTTCTAATTAACTCAACAAAAAAAAAAAAAAAAGAAGAGAACGCTGCTCCCAAGTTTTCTTGCTAGTAGATGAAAAGCAACGTTTTAAAAAAATGCATGCAACCTAGATTTCTTGATAAAGACATAAACAGGGAGGAGCTCTAGCAAGCTACAAGCAATGCAATCTAGAAAATGTTTTTTTTGTTTCCTTTGCTGTCTTTTCTTTCCTGAATTTTGCTTTCACTCTTGACAAGGATACAAGTGCTAGGATCTAGAAAGTCCCCCCTCAAATACTTCTAGAGCCTATTTCTCTACTGGACACTCCTGACCAAACATCAGGAGACAGAAAAGGTCGTGATATCTTTTATCTGCCACCATTGGTGTCACCATGACCAGACAGTGAGATGCCTCTTGCCTGGCGCGGGGTCCCAGGCTGTGAGCCAGCACCCACACACAGCACCCACTGCCCAAGGGACACCCAGCAAGAGGCGGGTTCACAGCTCCTGGGCTCCTCTTGGGCCCCCTTCTGGCTTTGCTATTAGGAAAAGTGTGACCAGCAGGTCGAGGGAGGTTGTCCTCCTCCTCTACTCCGTCCTGGCGAGGCTGCATCTAGAGCGCTGTGGTCAGTTCTGGGCTCCTCGTTTTAAGAAGGATAAGGAATTACTGGAGGGACTCTAGTGGCGGGACACAAAGATGATGAGGGGTCTCGAGCATCTTTCTTATGAGAAGAGACTGAGAGAGCTGGGGCTGTTCAGCTTGGAGAAGAGAAGCTGAAAGGGGATCTCATCAATAGTTATAAATATCTCCAGGGTGGATGTCAAGAGGATGGAACAGACTCTTTTCAGTGGTGCCCAACAGCAGGATGAAGGACAACAGGTACAAACTGAAACACAGGAGGTTCCATCTGAACGTGAGGGGAAACTTCTTCACAGTGAGGATGACAGAGCCTGGAACAGGCTGCCCAGAGAGGTTGTGGAGTCTCCTTCTCTGGAGACATTCAAACCCATCTGGAAACATTCCTGTGTGATCTGCTCTGGTGACCCTGCTTTAGCGGGTGGGTTGGACTGGATGATTTCCAGAGGTCCCTTCCAATAACAACCATCCTGTGATTCTGTGATTTGGTGGGCACGTTCCTGCCACCTCATCCATAGCTTCCTCACCTGCAAAATACAAGCTGCTAACCTGCAATACTCATACACTCAGATTTATGGAAAACTACCAGATTTGGATCAAACGTGTTTGCAGACACCTTTCCAAGTGTCCAGTTAATACTAACTATTGCTTAGCAAGCTGACTCGTATTTCTGTTTCAGAGCCTGTTTCAACAAATTGCAATGATGAACTTCCACACTTAGAAGCATCTATGATCATTGTTATTCTGAATAACAGATTAGATGCATCTGTTCATTTTGCCACATTACTTTTCAAAGCTATGACCCAATAAAGGAATTACTGTTCAAATCAGGCTCCAGATATCTTCCACAGCCAACAGTAAAGTATTCACGGGTGCTATAGCATCTGTTACTATTTTCATCTTCTCCCTTTCTTTCAGGAACATCCTTTTCATTTCCATAACCATCAACAGGTTTTAATGGATCCCAGCAAACAGGTCCAAGAATGGTAGTTGTGACATACATTTTTCTGCAAGAATATTATCTTCCAAATGTTCAAAATCGGCTTTACATGGAACTTTTTGTTTGCTCTTTGTTATTTGAAGTCTGAAAGTTTATCACTCTTCAGGATGTACTTGGAGCAACAGAATTTAATTATATTCTATTTCAAAACAAATTGTTGATACAGACTTGAAGTGTCAGTAATTAGATACTTTCACAGTGCACATTCCATTATCACTGTCATACTTAATGACCATTTATTTGAACAGTCCTTCTAGCATTGCAGCTACCCCAGAACTAAATACAATAATAGATGGTGTGATGGGTAAGGTTCACCCATTGCTCTCATATTTAAAGTAATGAGCTCTAGAGAAATTTCTACTCAAATGCAGAGATTTAGATGGCAAGGATTAAAATGCTGGCCTTAATGAAATTGGTAATAAAATACTCATTGACTTCCCAGGGTTTAAATGTAATCAGTTCCTTGCACATAAAGATGATTAGTGACATAAACGAAGTATTAAATAAACAATTATTATGAGCTCTAGCTTGACTTAGAGTGCCAAAAGGGCTAATGTAGAAAGACCCTAATTGTTCAATCATGACCCCCTTACCCTGGTTAAAAGCGTGTGCTATGTACACCAAATCTGCACAACAGCGCTCAGCAGAAAGCCTATACACACAACCGCATATTTCTGTGCACATTTCCATATGGTTGAAGAAGGGGTTGAGGTCCGCCAGCCATCCCCGCTGCAGGAGGACGGGGACTGGGAGCAAATGTGTTCTACCACATCCAGCACATCCTTCCACCAGCTCCAGCCATGGCAGGGAAAGGGCAAACCCTGGGCTGACAGCCCACAGGAGCTTCTGCTGGGCCTCATTCCCCCTCCTGGCTCCTGAGCCTCCCACCTGCTGAGGTCCTCATATCACTGGGATTTTGGTTGTTATGCCTTGAGCTTCCACCGGGTCATTTCTGGAGCAAAGCACAAAAAATTCTGCAGATCTTTCTGATTTAACAGAGGTAGGATTTAAAAAATTTTTTATTTTCTGTCTTTTTTTTTTTTCAAGGGAGCAACATATGCAAATAATACAATGAATTTTTTATGATTCCATTAAAATACTGCATAATTATCCATCTATATTTTTGTCATTTTGATTCCTTTTTAAGTTGTTGACGACTTCAGATACACAGGGTACTGCTTAAACCACGCACCACCAAGCATAGTGATTGCCAATCTCATAGCACAGGATTTTATGATTCTACTGTTATTCGGTAAGGCACGGACTAAATTTAAGCTTGCTTAGTGAGACTGCTTTGAGGAAGCGCCAGCTGAAGTATCCATCAATATGCAGCGACCTCAGCCCCCAGCAGCTGGAGCATTCAAAGGAAAGTGCAAGCAACATTATGGGCTGGATATTAAAGATGGTTTGCTTTCAACAGAGTTTGCTTCACAAAGTGTTGGGTAAATAGAATTTTCTGTTAAGAAAAAAAGTACTGCTTTATTGGTGAAGTGGTGTGCTACATCTGGAAATTAGAGAGAGCTCCACAAAAAGCTTTAGTTTCAGTCCACTTACCATAACGGAGGAGGAGCCAAGGTCTTTATACTACACAGATTGATTGAAGGAATGTGTTATATTTATTAATAATGAGGTGCCTTTAACAATTATCAAGAAACACAAGCAAGGAAAATACTCTCTACTTTTTCAGACGTAGCTCTTCAAAATGCATTAGGAGACATTTTTGCCCAGCATACCAAGAATTACCCTTTTTATTTAATCAGGCATTAATGTGAGCAAAAGATCTAATTTGCTTGTATTTCTGGTCAGTGGAAAATATCATGCCAGGTTGTAGTGACATGGTGAATAGAGGCTCAGCTCCTTGAAAGAGAGGCAACACGACCTCAGCATCACAATAAGGTCAGAAATGCCCTTGCCTTTTCAGTGGCTTTTGGCTTTATTTTGGCTCACTGCATGGTCAAGAACATCTGCTGCAGCCAGTCCATCTTAGATGCCAAATAATAACTCACACATTATCAGCAAAGCCACATAATAATGAAGTTTTCCCTTATTTTACCTGAGCAACATCTTTGCTTCACCACTGATTGGCACAGCATTTTCAGAGATTTAATATCTCTGAGCCTTCATCTTGCGATAAAATTCAAGTGAGACTGGTCAAGGGATTCAAAAGTGGCTGGGCACGAGGTGATGAAGCAAAGCAGAAAGCACAACCTCATTACCCTAATTTCCTTAAAAAATTAGGTCTGCAAGAAGAAAAAAATTAAAATATAAAATACATAAAAGAACTCTACAATAACAGCTATCTGAATATGCAGGATGTAATCCACAGGCTCCTTTTCCCTTAAGTAAAGAAACTGTCAGATAATGGCCAAATAAATCAGTCAGTGTTATCAGCCACGGCTGCTGCCCATGCCTGTGAAGTGCAATGTAAGCTCGGCTCCAAGACTTATGAAGCACTCCAAAATTCAGATTGTTCTCCACGAGGCATGCTGAGATCTGGATATCATATTTCACTTTTTAATTAAAATATATTTTTCACTCCCCATCTACAGAAGGAAAAACAACATAAAAGTAATTGAGACTTCACGTTTCACGTGTCAAATCATGATAGCTTTTCTTATTCACTGGCATGCCAAATAAGTACTTATAACAAGATTCACCATCAAAAGCAAGCACCCTCCTTTCCAAGGATGACGGAATTAGGCTTAGATAAAATAGGAACCAACTCATGCTCAAAATGAATCCCGCTGTCAGGCTGCTGCACCTTTGCAAAGTCCTTCATCTCTCTAAAACCTGCCATACTTCATTATAGTATATGGTGAAATGCACCAGCCTCTCCAGGCATTTCACAAAAATTACCTACTAAAGCAGACAGTATTCAGAAATTAATGTCTTTAGTACCCATGAGCAGGACTGAGTCATATATTGCAGGCTGTAATTTCAAGGTCTCATTCATCCCTCCCTGGTACCAAGTATTTTGCTGTAGCCTTTTTGTGCAGAGCTTTTATTTCCGTGGGCTTCTCTGCCACTAAGACATTGTTAAAAGCACAAAAAGCAAATAAAGAGAAGAAAAGGAAGTTATTTCCAATATATGGAAGGCAATGAGGATTGGAAGGGATATGAAATCACGGGACATGTCCCCAGCGATGGAGGGACTGGTCCTGCAGCACAGGAGAGTCATGGTCCTCAGAGGGATGGACTTCATGAGGGCCCAGCCAGAAAACAAGGTTTAAATTTCCCTTTTATACACACACATAAACAACATTAAAAATTAAGCTCCAACACACGTTTTTATTCTTATGGGGACTTTTAACAACCCTTCTGTTGCCGAAGAGGTGAGAACCCCATCACCCTGGGATGATATTATCTTTTAAAACAGTGCAAAACTTACTGCAATTTTAAAAGTACCTGCCTCTGCTAGGAGGCCTTGCCAACTGCAGCAGTAATTTGGTAGTATATGTTCTGCAAGCTTAGAAAATACGGGACTGAACGATGCAGAAATAATTATTAGTGTAGTAAGATTTGGAGGAAACCTGAGATCACTGTTGAAGAATGCCAAATTTGCCCATTACCTCAGCTTAATGGAGCACTTTCAAGTCTAAACAATTAATTTTCTGGAGATTTTCTGCAGCTTCCTGAAGATCAGAACACAAGCACGAACTCCCAACACCAACCCAATTTCCTCTCCATGATAGCTTTTCCGTTAGTCTAGATAGAGGAGGTACAGAAAATACACCAGTTACATAAATCTATATACCTTTGCAAAACTTTTCAAAAGCAAATAATTGGTCTCAAGGCTGGATAAATAGTAAAGGAACGTTATTGTGCTGCATCTAAGACATTAGAAACCTTTTCAATTACTGTCATTTAATTTCGTTATTATTTTAATTTGTTAGTTCCACCTCATTTGGGATCCATTCTTTTACTTTTACATTAAATCTGATTAGTTCAGAGCCATGATCTGATCCTGTCTAACGTCCCCAGATAGCTGGGACATCAGACACAAAAGAAAAGTGATTAGAAATCCCACACTTAGCATGCTCTATCTCATATCTACTGAGAGGTTGTTATAGTAAATGCAAAACCAATGTGGCCTGACACTGGGGAAAGTCAGAAGACTAGGAGACATAAAACGCATGAGTTATTTTTTACATTAGGTACCAAACTGAGTTCTCCTTTAACCACTTAATTACCTTTGGTTGACAGGAAAAAACATTGCTATGAAAATTAGTATTATCTTTATTATGGATGTGTCCCTGAAGATGCTGATGCACTGACTTATATATCCACCTACAGGGCCTGGAAGCAATGAAATAATTCTACCTTGTGAGCAGATGCAAAGGTTTTGTACTATCTCCAAGGATTTATTATGTAGTTTAACGGCCATTACTTAGCATCATCTGCACTCTTTATATATTCTCTATCACCATACCCATTTTCCTCTTTCAGCCTTATTATCTTATGTATATGAACAAAGAATATAAAAGGGTGACGGGTAGTGGAAATATAAACCAGCTCTAACTGGCCACAGGCAAGTCAAGCTCAGCTGCCCTGAGCTCAGAGCAGGTTCAACATCAGGAGTTTTGGGTAGATCACACAATTTTAGGGCAGTGCTCAAGGGAAGGACAACCTGATGCTTGAAGCAAAGCAGGACCTGGCTTCCCTTACCTCTTTGGTGGCACTTTCAGACACCTACACACTTTTTCCAGCACCTCAGTTCTCTACCCATTTAACAAGGACAATGTTACCACCATTTTGCCAAGACCAAGCTCAGGACTTCTGCAAGCTTTTTTTCTTTTCTTTTCTCTTTTCTTTTCTTTTCTTTTCAAAAAAGAAGAAATTACTTACATTAGTGGCTGCAGTCCGGGCAAAGCATCTGTATTTTCACACACGCTGGTCCTGGTGCACATCTGCCTTCTCTCAGAGTCTCTGTACTCTGAGCTGATGCTGCCAGACATGAGTGTGAGGTGAAAAAATAATCTCCTCGTTGCTGCTGAGATTGCAGGTCTCCCTGTGGAGAGCTGGGCATAGCAGAGGAAATAGCAGCGTGGGGACGTCTGCCCTGAACAGGCTGTTTGCTCCAGCACTGGGATAAAGAAATGGTCAGAATTATCTCCGGTAACATCTGCTGCCACTGTACGTAAAATAAATCGTTAATATTTCAGAGGAGCAGGCTAGGTATTGCAGTATTGTCAGTTTAATCTACACATACACCAGATTTCCTCTTAGAGTATTTGCTTTTTCAGCATCCCCTCCATCCAAACATTCTGCAGTTAGTTTTAAAAAAATTGTTGCTCCCTCCCTATTTCAAACTGTATATGGCATTTCTATTGCTTTTAGACATGTTAACAGAAACTACAAATATTCCAGTAACTCGATTACTTTTTTTTTTTTTTAAAGCAGCCTTCTTATAGTTATCCATAGATCTTCAGAAAATATATCAGGAATACCTGTTACGAAAATAAGTGACCTTTGCAAACTTTTCTATTCCAAACAGGTTGCAGTGCATTGGCAAGAGCAAAAATGACACAAAAGTTTTCAGCTTTGCTGCTGTGGCAGAAGGGGGTGTTCATCACTATGGAGTTCCTGGAAAATGCAAATGCAAGATGACCAGTGAAATGTTTGTCTACTTGGGGCTGTCTGTCCCTTCTGTTGCATGCTCCAAAATTTACCTAGTCTATAATTCATAAAATTCAACAGGAATCATGTAGACGTGGTTGTTCCCCTGGTTCTGCCAGGCATCCTTCTCTCCAAAAAGTGCAGAAACAGTCACGGCTGAAGTTCAGCCTGTGACAGCAAGTTCTCGCACTGTGACCTGGGTCACTGTTGAGCCTATTGCATTAAAACAGAAATAAAATTGGAAAAAAACAGAGATTAATCTGAAATGAAAGCATAACTAAATGGTGTGTGAAAACTAAATGGCCATAGCACAGCTTAGTGCCCAGCCCAGATCTGGGTATTATCAGCACTTAGGATACAACAAGCCATTGACTCATCACTGGCGTGACAGTTAACTGCTCTGCTGACAAGCATAAATCTATTCCACCACTATTTTGTATTATTAATTAGGAGAGAAGGGAGCTGCATTTGTAGCACATACAAGTGGCTCATCTACTGCCTAATGTGAAAGGTTTTATTTGGCTTGAAAAATCACCTATTTAAATTGTGCATCAAGGTCATAACACATGGGTAGCTTCATTCACCGTGGCATTTTGATGGTGGCTGTGCGAGTTGTGAGCTTATACGCCATATCGCTATTTCCCACACATCAACCAGAGAAGCAAATAAACTTTTGATTCATAATGGGAACACAATGGAAGCAAGCTGAAAGCCTGACCTGAACAGCTCTAATTAAAGGTGTTAGGAGTTAAGGTACAAGCTTGCAGAGGGATAACAAAATAAATCTACTCAGTCTCTACAGAAATATTTATCACTATCCCACAGTATTGCTACCGGTGTATGTATTTGATCAATATTCAGTATCACCTCCACTTTACGTGAAGTCTGTGCAATATGCTAAATTAGCTTTTTCTATTACCGTATCAAAGGTATGTTTGAAATTGAACATCACAGTAATTTAGCTGAAATTACAGGCAGACCAGGCCTGTCTTGATCAGTTTGCAAACCCCTGTACATTAATCATATTAAAGACATTGCAGATGAACAAATCAGCAATGCAGGCAGAAAACTGGCTGCCTTGGAGAAAGTCCTCACATGGCGCTGACGCTGGAGACACAGCGATGTCTATCTGCTGCTGCAGATGGCTGTGGGCCATGCCAGCATCTCGCCCACTGTGCCCGTCACCTTCCCTGGTCTCCCAAACCATCACCAACAACATTCATCATCACCAAAGCATCACCCAGACAGTGAGGGCTGGTTGCAGTTGGACCCACACTAGAGATTTTGGCCTGGTTGGAAGCTACCATGATTTCCCCCAGATCATGCAGCAGTACATTTTGCAGACATCTGCCAACAGTAAAAATGTGTGGCATCGTGCAGATTGCCTAGAACACGCAGCAGGACTGACCAGTTCTGTCCCCAATGCTGGTACCCCCAACAACATGGACATGGGTGGCTGGAAGATCTGGCTGCAGGATCTTCCGTGCATCCACCTGAACTTTGGCAGCATCTACCTGAAAAGGCTGAGGTAGATATACCCATTGCCATTCCCGACCCCAACAGGTGTTTGGCACCTGGTTCTGTTCTTTGCTGAGAAGGGGAACTCTTGTCTTTGTCTTCTCCAGCACTTCCACCCTTTACTGCCCACCAGCCCCTCTTTGTTGGCCTCAGACATTTATTGTTCAGTAGCAATTTCTCTTTTTCTTTCATTGACTTCCTTTTGCTCAGGATCTTTCTTTCTGATTTTGACAATCTTTAAATTACACCCTTAAAATAAACCTCACAATCAGCAATATATAAATTATAATTTCCTTCTCCACATGCTTCAACTATTATCTTAATCAAGCAATCATGTCACTTCACATATAGCCCTTCATTATCTAAGTCGTGCCCTGTTTGTATTATATCATCCTTATCTGATGGCACATCAAACCATCTGGCAAATCCTCAAAGCTAATGTCATCCTAAGTCCTTAAATATTTTCCACTTCTTTGTCTATGTAGAGCAATGGCCATTAGATGATCTCCAGCTGATAAGATAGCTTTCTTTTCACATCCACCATATTATCTGACTTTTTAAACAAGACCTAAAAGAAGGAAAGTACCACTGCTAAATACTGAGTGATGTAGGGTACCACTTTATCTTTCAAAGGAAACTCTCTAGAATAAAAAGGTCTTTTTTTGGGGAACACTTGCACAAGTGAAGCTGGCAACATTTGGATTGTTGTTGGAGACATTTTAAGAAGTGCGAATTCTCCATGGGATAGCCGTGCATTTGCCCGGGATATCGTGCTTCGGCTTAGAAATATCCTCAGCAGCCGGCGCAGAATACCTGCCTGATGCAATGCAGGCTCCTGCTTCTGCAATCAAATCCAACCACTCAGCCAGCGGCGGGGCTGATGATACTTTTCCACACAACCACTGCCCAGAAGAACATTTCTAACATGGAAACAACCCATTTGTATGCTGGGAGCCAGCCTGCCCACTCGCCCAGCACCCGGCCTCCCTCCATGTATTATTAATGTGCAACATCAGTCTCCAGTTTTCAGTCAGCTAATTTGTTCCCACAATCATGATTCCAAATATCACATGAATAATTCAGCAAGTTATTTTAACTGTAGTTAGATAAGCCCGTTAGCCATCATAAATTTAAATAAATTATTCTTTTCTTGCACATGAAGGTGCAGAGGCAGAGCACCTTGTCAGGTGAGATAGACCGCTCTGCATCTTAGGTAACACATATGGTACCTGGTGACTCAGATCTGCATGGAAGTGTGCCCTTAGCAGCCCTTATCTGGTCTGCGGCGGGGAAACGGGGAGCCAGGGGCCATCTGCATCACCACAAGCACCTCAAACCCGTGCAGCTGTGAGATCTCAGTGTCACAGATGTCCCGAGCTGAATGACGAACATACCTCAAAGATGAAGTGGCTTGGCCTGGTCCTACCCTTCAGGAACTGTTGGGTTTTGCTCAGGCACCTGATTTCCTTTACAGAAGCCAAACACCTTTTTCTCTCACTTGATACATCTCCCTGAAAGAGCAATTTTGCAGTAACGCAAGACTTCAGGTGTATATCCTCCCTCAGGCTTCTCATTGCTGGATCCCGCTCGGTACTTGGAATTTCTTCCTTGTCCCATATCTTTCAGAAACAACAAGATGCGTTGCTGATAGCGGCCCGGGGCTATGGAAGGAGAGGGGTGGCCAGGTGTTTTCTGTCACTGTCACTGCTTGCTTTGATCACAGGGGCTCATCTTGCTCTTGGGAAGTGGAATAGCTCTATGTGACCCCAAATTTCTTCATTCCTATGAGGCTCAGCCTCCCCCAGCAGAAACCAACAGAAGAAGATGAGATACTGGNACACAAGAAACTGAAAAAAAAAAAAAAAAAGCACAAACAACCCACGTGAAGCAGCTGTTATAAGCACCAATTTTCATAAAAGCAACCTCAGTGGTAAGTGACGCTCTGCAGATGTAAATCGTTTCTGGCTTTCAACACACCACGTGAGGAACACCCTTGTGCTGACACAGTCGTGTGGGGGGACGTCACGGCAAGCTAGCAACAGATTTTTGCAAAAAAAAGCCACAAAGCTGTTGTCTTTGTCACAGCAGGGCAACAGTAAACAACAATAAATAATATATAGGCAATCTAATTTTAGGAGGCAGAGAAAAGAAATTACAATACCAGTCTTGGTTTAAATTGCTGGTAAGAGGTTTCTTCCAAGGATTGCAGCTGAAGGTGCAGACATTTAGCTGAACATCGACAAAAAGGCTAAGGTTTAAAATTGACAACAGGAGAAAACACTGTAAAGAATGTAAAACCTTGGATTTTCTGGGACTGAGACATTTGCAGACTATTAGGGATTAGGATCAGATATTGAGAGGCAGAAGTAGATTATTTCAAGTCTGCCTATGATGGGGCTCTTACAGCATCTGGTATCCACCACCATATGAAACACAGGTATACGATTCAACGAGGGCTGGAGTCACTCAAGCAATTTTTAACGTATTTGCTTCTGCACAGATGCCACTAGGTATGGGTAGAAGATGTGTAGCTCCTTAATATCACAGATCTAAAGAAGCAATTTTAAATTAAACTGGTACAAGCACAGAATGAGCTTACTTTCAAATATTGTTCAGGAATCATGAAGAATAAAAGCGTATTTTCAGTCTAGTTGTCCAATTTCTTTTTAAAAAAAGCAAAAAAGGGTATGGAATCTCTGTGAAAGGGAGCCAGCCTGTGGGTTGGGATTATTCTGATTTCTGAAGCAAACACATAAAGTCAACTGCCTCGTATCTGTGGGCTACACAGACAGATTCAATAACCTGAAAAATTATGGACTCTTTCCCTTCACATTCATTGCTACACACAATACGTGGCACATATGCACTCATATCAGTCATGGCAGTAATTTTCTTGAGCATATCTTTTCAGGAGGACAGTGTAGGGGTCTGCTTCCTCAGCAAGGGCCATCGCTGAGGTCAACAGGGTGCCCTGCCTGGAGCTCCAAGTGCTGAAGCAGGGCAGTCAGCTCCTGGTGCTGGGTGATCTCAGCTTCAAATGGAAATAAGAGCCAACACCACACTTAACCCAGCTGGAAAAAAACACTTATACCTCTGTAAAAATAGGGCACGACTCAGTCAGAGCCATCTTACAGACAGAGGGTTCTAAACTGCTGCCTGGGTACTCTCATTTTCTCAGCCCATTACCTTTTTCTTCTTTGAATGCCTTTTTCTTGCCATTGTTTCTTGTCACCTTCCAGCTCCTGTCTTGCCATTCCCTTCTCACTCAGGTCTGTCCTGCCTTAAATTCTCCTGCTTGCTGTCCCGCCCTTTCTCATCTGCAGCTGTCTCCAGATACTTCAGTTCCCTCCATCTGCCTCAGGAGACCTGAGAAGTGGGACATCGTTTTTGACCCTGTCCTTCATTTCAGTGCCCATTTTATCCTTCCACCACACCTGCCTCTACTCACAGCTGTGTTTGATATCACTGAGCTCCCTCATCTTCACCTCTCTTAGTATCATGGAGTAGTTTGGGTTGGAAAGGACCATCAAAGCTCCCCCAGTGCCACCCCTGCCATGAGCAGGGACATCTTCACCAGCTCAGGTTGCTCAGAGCTCCGTCCAGCCTGGCCTGGGATGTCTCCAGGGATGGGGCACCCACCACCTCTATGGCCAACCTGTACTTTATCAGCCTCATTGTAAAAAATTTCTTCCTCATGTCTAGCCAAAATCTCCCCTCTTTTAGTTTAAAACCATCACCCCTTGTCCTTTCACAACAGGCGCAGGATCCAAGGTTTTCCTTTCATTCCCACAGTGCTGAAAGCAGAGGTACCACAAAGGTGCGAGAGCTCTGCTAGCAAACCCCACAGCACCCTAGGGATAGCAAGGGGGGTGAGGAGCCCAAGATGGGATGTCCGTGTCCTCACAGCAATCAGTAGGTGGAAGAAGGAGCTGATGTTTTACCCCCCAGGAGTTGAGGTTTTACACCCACCCTGCCATGGGTTCACTGCACGGAGCAAGTCCCTTGGGCCTGAAATGAATCTCAGACTCTGCCGGACTATTGCAAAGCTCAGTTAATAAATATTAGTGAAACGCAGAGATCCTCAGATGAAAACTGTAGTGGAGGTGTAGACTGCCATGTTTCATTAATTTCTTATTATCTTATAAGGGCTTCAGTGAAGCCTAGAGGACTGCATGAATAGTGCATGAATCTGAAGAGCTTGCTGTCAGGCTCACCTTCAACTCAAAAATGCAGCTTGTGGGAATCCAGACCTGAAGGACTCCTTAGCTGAGGATGGACAACATGTCCAGGAGCTGACCCCAACCGTTGGGAGGGGGCTGGGTTCTCACACCCTTTTGAAGTTCAGCACAATGTAAATAAATCACATTTAATTAAGAGGAAAACCCTTCCTGAAGGTGGAACGAGTGTGCTGGAGCAATGCAGGAAAAGTGATGGACTGTGCAGGTAAAGCAGGAATGGTCACGCACAAGGTAAGAGGTGGCAGGAGAGAAAGGACACTGCTCTTTAGAGGGTACTCCAGAAGGCAGCAAAGCAGCCATTGTCCACACCTCCAGTCACCCCAGCACCCATAAAAAACGTCTTCTGTCTTCTCACTGGAAAGAAAGGCTCCCAGCTACCAAAGGAACGCACTAAGGCTGGGGTTTTCCTCTTGTAGAAAACTTGCTCTGCCTGCAGATGGGATGGGATCTGGTAGGAAACACAACACTGGCACAATTGTTGATGTGTCACCCTCTCTCTGAGCAGTTAAGTGATTTCTGTTGCGGCTTTACAGGGGCTTTCCAATTACTCCTCTAATCGGTGCACGGTAACTCTAATTTGTTTGTAAGCACTTCACCCTTTACTGTGTTATTTTAAAGGAAAATTATATCTCTTTTGTTTAGCTCAGCAGTTTGAAAGTTCACATGGCTGAAACATGGGAACATCTCTCACCAGCAGAACTAGTAGCAACGAGGTTCTGAAAGCAACATCTAAAATCATGATTGGCATTTATTTTGTGAGGATATTAGTATGGTGCCAGCTAATTTGCTAAGAAACCATCCCCGATGGCACTCTCCAGCCTGGCTCCAGTGCCAGCAGGGAGCTTGAGTCCAGCCCAGTGACTTTACATCGACTTTGGCACACATTGGACGAACTTGGCACAGTTTGCTTTCCCAGCCGACATTGAAATAACTTTGCAGCAAGCAACCCACAGACACCATGTGCTCCATTTACCTCCCTCGAAACAGAAAGACTGTGCAAAGCACTTTTCTCCATCCAGACATATCACGGAGATGCAGTAAGCATCTTTGCTTCCTAATTGAAATCATACATCACTTACTTAAGTGATACTAAATCAGACGCAAACACCACTGGCAATTCAAGCATTAATGAACAGTTCCCCGCTCCAGAGACAACAGGTCCTCTGCCAGCATAAACCTCAGGGCTTCCCATGAAGTCAGTCTGCCCCTGCCCCTGCCACCCTGCCCCGCATCGCCGCCACTGTGCGCATCAGTCCACAGACATCTCTTTGCTTTAGTTGTCATACACATTTCAATTTTCATGGATTTGCGTAACAGGGGGGGTTGCATTTTGCAGAGGTGGCACACACATGGGAGAACAGCCGGCACCAATCCGTGTTCTCCCCAACCACGTTTTGCCCCACATCTCCACCTTGGCTGGCAGTAGGCACTGGGAGGTGGCTGCAGCTGAGCTGTGCCTCTGTGGGAGCAGAGCAATGGGACAACAGCACACCTCTGCTCGCCCTTCCCCAGGGCTGAGGATCGAGGCTCTTGAGGACATGGTTTAGTGTTAGTTCAGTTATGGCTGGACTTGATGATCTTGAGGGTCTCTTCCAACCAAAACGACTCTATGATTGCCAGGCACCCTCCCGGGAGCCCCAGGGCAGAGCAGGCCAAGGCCGCCCTGATCGGTCCCCTCATAGTGGCAAACCACAGCCTGCCCCAGAACCTCTCGCACAGGTAACAGAGTTGTCCCAGCTCCCTGTCCCACACAAACCCCGGCCCCGCAAGTCACATCACCACTAAGGCACCTGTGACTTGCGGGAGCTATTCAAGATATTTTTATTGTATCTGTGCTAGTGATCTGACCCACAGCACTTAGAAATGACAACTGACTTTACTTCATTGTTTTGGTTTTTTTTTAAATGAGACTACAATGGATTTTTAAGTCTACTCGTGGCAAAAATACTCTTTAGTGAGAGTAAGAAATAAGCTCTAACTCAGCTTTTAATGTGCTGGTTTCATTTATCTCCTGGATCTCTCCTGTAATGATTCTCCCTCACTGCTTCTTTCGACAGATACAAGTTCCTACTCCGCGCAAAAACTCCGTAGCTTTAAACTTGAAGAAAATACCATCTCAGCCCCATAAGAAGCTTTTGCATTGCTTTCTCCATTAAACTTCTTATACCCCAGCAAAAAAGGGAGCCCTGCACATAGTTACGAATGTAGCTAAGTTAACATCCAGCAAGTAATTAATTTAATAAACTTTTCTGCTTCAAAGAGGCTTAATCCCCTGCCCAGCGAGCTCGGACCGCGGCTGGCATTGCTGGAAGAGCTGCCAGTGGGAAATGGAGAGTTGACATCACTGAGCTCTCTCCTCTCTCTCCCTGCTAATATCTGCTAATAAAGATGCCTATTTAGTTTACCTGTCCTGTGTGCCTCTCCTCTGCTCAAGCCCCATGTCAATAATAATAACAATAATAGTTATTACTCATAATCTCTGTCAATTAACTAATTTACAAGACTATTCAAATGGCCTTACAAGCTGAAACGTAATTTGCTCATTACTGAACCCACTCGACTGTCCTGCCCCTGTGCCAGAGAAAACCCGCTGCCTAACTTCATCTCTGCTTCAGAAACAAGGTGTTTTTTTCCCTTTTATTTTCATTTCCCATTCAGCTATTAGAAGAAACCCATTCATCAAAGCTATGCATTTTCCTTCTGAAAACCTTCAGCATTTCAAAGCTTTCAACTGAAATATAACATATTAATGGAAGCCATGATTGCATAGCCCTCTGCTGACCTTCCATAGGCTGAAATTGCTTATTTTGCTAAATTTATTTGCCACCCATTTATCAATCTAAATCTAAGGTGGTTTTAAAGGTCATAAACCAAACAGCCACTGAAATATGATTAAAGAATATGGAAATAAATTACAAACTCATAATGTTATCCCTTCCTGTGACTTTGTGGCAGAAGCTTGGATGAAGTATGGGAACTTGTTTAACATCTTACGTATTTGGGGATTCATCTGCCTCCGGAGGGTTGCTCAAGCTCCATTAATTCACAATGTGCAGCTTTGTGCCTACTGAAAGGAGGATTATAGGAGGCAAACTCTGGGTCACAGGCAGACTAAGAAAAGGCTTTAACTTTCCTTACAGGGAAAACTCTCTCCTTGGTGACCAGCCTGCATTTATTAATGGGGGTTAACATTGTGCTAAGAAGCTGCTTCCCATGGAATAAGCAGTGTAGTTGTTACCATGCACAGTTCCCAGACTGCTTCCAAAATAATTAACGGGGCATTAAACTGCCTTAACACTGCGGGATTAGCACCGAACCAGCTGAAAGTTATAGGAAAATGAAGCAAATCTTTGTATTTTCTGTCCGGAGGACAAAAGTAAAGGTGAATCTTAATATGAACCATTGAGGCATGTAGAGCAAATTTGGTTATGGTAAAAAAATGGGTTTGGAAACAATTCAGCAGTGAACACCAGGGAAGAGGAGTTTGTGTGCATCTGAAATAACATATTTCAGAAGCATCACCAAACCACCTTGCACGAGCTGCCTGAGGAGCATCAGAGCTCCGACAGCGCTAATTTGGGAGCAATTAGATAAAAGCACAACAGCAGTGGCCACGCTCTTCTCTCCAGCTGCCGCCCAGCTGTGCCCAGGTCCTGCCCTGCCGTGGGACGGGATTTCTTCAGACCGAGGAGGTCCCCGGGCTTACACACAGATAAAGGCAACATCTCCCTCTCCAAGATGTGCTAAAAGTAACTGGCAAATGATGTTGGCTGTAAAAACAAGCTGCCTGCGCAGAATTAGGCATTAATTCCTACGTGTCATTGAAACAATTTTGACTCTATTACCAGAAGCTTCAGCGAAATGACTGTGCAGTCACTGGTGAATTTTAATTCTTGATGAACCTGTAATTGCTTTGCCCAGCAGACTCTGGTAAGCACATACGTGAATGTCTGCTTCCCTGCAAAAATCAAACACCAGCTCCAGAAATGTGGTCCCATTTTTGCTCAATATCAATCGATTTCCCAGGGAACATTTTCCCATGTAAGAAAAAAGATGTTTTATTTTTTTTTTAAGCAGATCTACAAAGAAAAACCTCCAGATATCTCTGGCAGGAGTTTTGCAGGTAGCACTAGCAAATGATGCAGCCTGAGGTGCAAAATCTGCACCACGTTGTTTCTGAGCTGTGATCACTTCTAGCTGTTGGTTTTGGTGCCTTTTTTGTCTCTAGTCTAAATTGATTAATGAATTATTAATAATAGAGAGACGTGCATAGCAGATAGACACTGTTTTACAAAGACCTCTTTAGAGGCAACAGGATGAAGATAAAAATAAGCAAGCCAATAAAAAGCAAGATGAAAGCAACCAGCAGCCTTGAGAGTGTCTTATAAGTAACAATAAACCCAACAGATGAACAGGAGGGCAAGGTACTGGCTGACACAGCCTCTGCAAGGGTACTGCATAGATGGATTGTTGAAAATACACATGTACCAAATACACTATTGCATTCGGAAGTATAACCATGCGCGTCAGGGCAGTAATATTAAAAATGTGCACACAGCCAATCTTTCAGATTGCTTTGTCTCTGGATTTACTCCAAGGCGAAGTATCTAAAGATAAAACAGAGAGTGCGAAAGATGTCTTAGAGCAATTAAGAAAAACAACAGGGCTTGTGACTCTGTTAAAAAATCCATCTTTTCTCCTCCTTTTCATCTAAATAAGCCATCCTTCAAGAGCTGGCATGGCTTCTGCTTGCCTGCAAAAGCCCGAGCTTTGGGGAAGATTTCAGCTCACCTGCAGCAGCCCCGCCAGGTGATCCCTCTCCTCTGCTCACTCCCTGGAGCTCAGCAAAGAGTTGAGGTAACACTTCAGCCTTTCCCATAGTCTAAAGCTCTGAAAAGGATTTTCTCTACTGTCTGCCTGTTGTCATGAAATTTGTAGGAATATCATCGCTTCAGAGCCTCTACTATTGAAATATACGTTTTAAATACGTTAACAGGTTCAAAAATCACAAGAAGAAAGGGTACACCCTGACGCAAGCATGTACGCTGGCAGCCTGATAACACAGGTGTCATTTTCTTAGGAAACCAAGCTAAAAAAATAAATTGGTCTATGATGTGACCTATATCACTTCAGTCAACTTTTAGCCAGCTTTTTAATTCTGCACTTCACAAAGCCAAACTATACGCAGGCTATTCTGGGCTTAGGAAAGGGAAACATTTCCAGAAACACTTCCAAAAAGTTGGAAAGGGACCAGATGTCAGGCAACTGGCTGTCCTGACACAGATCCAGAGGGATGCCTCGGTGGATCAGACCCAACATTCATGAGATATTTCAGCAATTTCCCCAAGTCCAATTAGCAACTGATGTGTAACGCATTGAGAAAGGCTGCAGTTAAAGAGTGTTTTCCTATTAACACTCTTATTACCTGCAGAGTTTGACATGTTGTCAGCTTAAAATGAATTGTAAAAACCGATATTTTAAATAAGGGTCAAGAGAATAAATGAATAGGCATAAACAGCATTTTACAGCTATCCGTAATAGAGGCACAGCAATAAAAAATAAGTGAGTTAGAAAGAATACACAGCCATTCTAAATTATATGATCACAAAATTATGTCTTGATTGACTCTTTGCCTTAATGCTTGCATTGGCTTGCACAGTTGGATCACAGAATTTCCTTTGAATATATTAACATTTATTAAAAAATGATAAATTTTGAAGTTATGAAATGCCTCTCTAATTTACCACAGTACAATTTACTGCTGAGGACCCAACCGCTTTTCCAGACAGACATCCTGGGAGTTCATTCTGGGATGTCATTTCTTTCAAGAAAATTATTAGTTTGAGTTTTAGAATGATGCTGCTGGGGGGCAGCTGGGGGAGATGGTGGAGGTTAGGCAGAAGATTGTAGCTGTAATGACTGCACTGTTTCTTAACCGCAGCTGTATAACTAAAAAAAGAAAAAAATCCAATGTGAAAGTTGCATACAAGAAATCTGAGAGCAACAGTTTTAAGTCATTTTTGAGATGTTATACACAAGCAGTCAGATACTAGAGGCTAATCCTGACCTCATAGACATTCATAGGAGAGACATCCAAAATAAGGACGTCTTATTTCTGCTAAGCAGCTGTAATGTGCGTGAGCTGAACTGGGCACACCTGTGGAGCATGTCATGCCTCCTGTCCAGCTTCTCATAAATAAAATAAAAAACCCGTAAGTCTCCACCTACCAGCCACGTGCGCCCTCTCCTACTGCAAGGGGATGAAGAGCCGGACTCCCATCCAAGATGCCATTAGATGAACGATGCATCCCACTGACTATCCCATAACGGTCCAGGAACGATGGTTCCTATCTCCTGTGATACCAATGGGCATAAAATAAGCATCACCACTGTGAGCAGATGGAGACCCAGCTCTCCCCTCGACCACATGCACTTGGGGCAAGAGCTTCCCTCCAGCACCAGAACAAACTCTGGTTTGAAGAAGCTGCATCCAAAGCTCAGCCCAAGCCAGGGATGTCCAACGGCACTGCCTAACCCAGCTCTTCTCAGCCCAAAGCCTGTGCACAGCTGGGCAGATGATCTGCAGAGAAACAGCCCTCAAAATATGTGTTTGAGGCTCAGCTATGGGAATTATGGCTGTAGGTCAAGATCCACATGGTATGTGTTTCTTTTGATCTGTGCAAGACTGGAATTACAGGAATTCGTAAGGCTGCTGACTAACGCAACAGGCAGGGTGTTTATTCGATAACGTGCCTTCTTTCGACTGAAATAATCCCCACATCAATTAAACATACATCTTCAGAAAAGTTTCCAAAACAAAAGATCTTCTACCTCACTGCTGAGATTGTTCAGGCTGGCAGGACTTTGATTGCCAAGATCTCAGTAGGAATTGAAAAAAAAATTAATTATTGACTCTGCGATCTGGTGCTTGCAACAAAGCTGTTCACCTTGCTGGAGATCTGGCAGCAAGAGGAAGCGCTTGAAGGCTCTGCAAAACATTTGGATGGGGAGCTCTGGTCATAGCACCCCCCTTCCAGCAGCTGCTCCCCAGCCGAGACAGCACAGGAGGGATGGGGCAGGGATCAGGGAGACTCTCCAACCCATATGCTTTCGGTTTAATAACAGTGAGCAACTCGCAACACATTTGGCTCCCGTTCGTATCTATCCCAGTTGTCTCGTTAAACATTTTGTGTAAGTTTGGAGACTCAGCTTTAGTGTATGTTCCTACTAATTGCCTTATCCTCAGCTGTGCAACAACAAACCTCCCCAAAACATAGTTTTCCATTAGCACCAGACAGGGATTAACTAATTAGTCAAAAACTAAGATTTTCTCGAGGTAACGTTAAATAGACAATTAAAACAAAAAAGCTATGTCCAAGAAAGGCAGCCTTTTTCTTAGCTAAGCTCCAGCTTTGGCTTGGTTATTCCCCACTCACACATTTTCTTTTCCTCTGCCATGCCTGAGATGTAACAAATCATCAAAACTGGACATGCATTCAATTAAGTAACAAGACACTATTTATTCTCATCCTCAGGGCTCAAAATAAAAACTTTCCTACTTCACTTACCTATTAACAAAAGACTAACCTGAAGTACCAACTAGTTGCCAAATGCTTGCGCAAATTTAACTCAATTTCTGTACTTTTTAGTCTAGCCAACAAACTCATAGTGTGCAAACTGGACATAAAGCAAAGGAGGGAGGACAGAGTCCTTTACCTGGGAGGGCCCCGTACATTGCCTCATACTTTGCCTAACAATAAGTCTACAGGTCAGTAACTCAGAAAGAGAGGTGAGATGAGAAGTGGAAAAAAAAGATTTTTTTTTTAAGTGCAGGAAGTTGGAAAGAAAGTAAAGGAAAAGCAGCAGAAATGTTTAAACTGTCTCTGAAGCTATCATGCTATAATACCAGTTTAAGAACTTTTTATGGGTGTAACAGCATCAGCACAGCTGGAATTTCTATGGCAATACTCAATACAAGCAGTCCGGCAGAGTGAGGTTGCGAAAACATCTGATAAAAATGCTGTGGGTACCAGCAAGGCGAAAACTTCTATTAGATGCTGGCATCTAACAAAGCCTCTCCTGGAGCAGAGCTACAGATGGCGGTATTAGAAACAGCAGCAGCCATCACCACTGCCTGCAGCCACACGACTTTCCCTTCAAACAAGCCTGGACGTTAAATGCACACTCCTTCCAGAGAACTTGGGCTGCAACAACGGAATGTTTTGACTTATTTTTGCAAAGCATCAACTAATATAAAGATCTCTGCAATTGCAAGCAGGAACAGAACGAAGTGAGGAGATGACAAGACTGGCCACGGCCATCTCCTCCACACAGGTCGTGGTGCGGTCCAGACAGGCTCGTGCTGTGGAGGAGGCAGCAATCCTGTGTGGTAAGGCATGAGGACATCCCTCCAAAGATGGGAGTAAAAGGAGCAATTAAAAGCTAGGAGAAAGGAGAGAATGATTGAGCTGGATCACTAATAAGCATCAGTGAATCTGTAACTGTCTGACTGCAAAGCCCGAAATCCATGAGCAACCGTTCTCAGACTCTGAGAGCATTTGGGATTAGGCACAGCCTCTTCATGTATTCACTCACATTGCTGAGCTGCGAATCTGATTTCACAGAATGCACTAACTCTTTGAAAGGAACTTTTATATTTTCTTTACACCAGCTTCTATGCTGATCCATTTGCAACAGGTCTCAATTTTTTTTCCCAGATTCATGAGATTCAGAAATCAGAGCTTGGGAAATATGCTAACCCAATTCAAATGGACCAAGAAATGTCTTCCCAGACAACAGATTAATATATTTTTCTATCATTGAAATTACTAGCACA
Organism: Pampusana beccarii; assembly: GCA_013399365.1. NCBI lineage: Eukaryota > Metazoa > Chordata > Aves > Columbiformes > Columbidae > Pampusana > Pampusana beccarii. Next base: position 60,544 of record VWYH01002215.1, read on the forward strand.
TATCCATGAGATACCAGCACATGTCTACAGAGAGGTCTGAGCATCAGGCTTCCTTCACAGGAATACAATCAAAAAGTTCTCCTGGCTCACATCAAACTCACCCCTTTGCTGTATTTGATAACACTTGTTCTTTATGCACAGACAGAAGAAGGGGAAAGAAAGGTATTATCTCATTACCAACATTGATCACAGTTCAGGCACTAAATCCTGCCTAAGAGAACATGCATCAAAATATTCATAACTTGATTTCATGAGAAGAAACTATTATCAGTCTGCAGCTTTGAGGGGCACTGTCCTATGATATTCAGGAGAAGACCAGAGCATGCCCTTCAAACTTTATGACTGACACCAAAATTTGCCAGCATTTCATCACGATCCTATTAATGTTACGAAATCAGAGGAAGAGAGTGGCAACAGGCAGAATAGAATTTTATTATTATTATTATTACAGCTATGTACCCGTAACAAATCAGATCTATTATGTCGCTCAGGGCTTTCTCTTTGGCTTTCCTAATCTCATTGTTACTATATAACCTCCAGCTGGCTTTAAATCTGGGTGCCACGTGCCACATTCCTGTTTAAATCTCCTTGCTTTTTATCGGCTTCATTTTTAAGTGTATAATCTACATTTGGTTCCCAGTGGCTATAATAAAACGTCCAAGTGAGTCATTCTCATTGTCTTGCCACAACATGAGGAAATCCCAAATGATGCAATTTCTGCTTCACTCAGCCTTGAATTACAGGAGACAGTAAAAGCCAATTTATCCTGGCTCCATCAGAACTTTGGGCACTTGAGATTATTTTGTCCTGAATAGATCGAAGACTGTGGATTATCATGGGTTTGTGTCTATTCAGATTGTGAATATTGAACATTTTTCCACTGGAAACAGGCAGATTTCCAGCCTGCCCTCTTGGCTGCTACCCCACGGGGGTGACTTCTTGCCTCAAAGCATGGCCAAACCTTCTGACGTGTCCATGCCTGAACAGCGGCACCAACACCTCCTAATCCCTGGCCATGAGCAAGTGAGTAATCCTTCTTCGCTTTCTCTCTGGGTGAAAAAGTAGCAACAACTCTCCTGGTATAAGTCACTGTTGGCAAATTAGACCTACTTTCCAGCAACTGTGGGATAAGACAGATTCATTCAGTAAGTCCAACCACTTTCTACCCAGATCCCCACGCTGCTGCTCTTCAGGATTTAAATCTTCATTGCCCAGTGAATCTGTGCAGCCATTTCCATGCATGTCAAACACATGCCAGACAGACATGAGGACTTGCTTTTGCAGCTGCAAAGCCCCATGATGAATTCAAACATTTAAAAGTTCTCTCGAGTACTTGCTAATATTCAAGTATCTATCCAACACCCAGGTTTTGTTAAGTTTTCTGGTAGCACAGCATTCGAAACTCTATTACTATATGCTGAGGTATGATTAAAGTGTTTGGTTTTCCATGGTAACATTACCCATCTATAATCTTGTTTCTTAGCAAGATCTGAGCCAACTGTACTGGTAATTTCCTTTAATAATAAGTCTGCAGTAATAACTCTGCCCTTTAAACCCCAAATCTGAGGCAACACGTGATTGACAGATATCATGGCTTTCAGCTAATTAAATATTCTAAATACTCAGCTGTGGGAGAGTTTTTAAAGGAAATAATTATAGGGGCCAGACTCCCTATGACTGTTCTGCCATCACCAGAAGGTCCAGTGCAGCCCTGGGGTGACTGCACAGAGGGAGCTCCCCACATCTCACCAGAGGTAAATGGAACTCCACCCTCAATTGCACAAAGCAATTAAGTATGCTGTGTTAATTAGTTATAGCAAGGATGATCTTCTAGACAAGGAACGTGCTGTTCCTTTTAAATAATACTGATGTGGAAGTGTTAATTTCCTTTTAATCATAAGCTGTGTGGGTATAAATCAGATGTGCAAACACCCCAAAATACATATTGTCATGCAAAGATCATCGTCAGAAGCAGGGAGAGTGAAGTGCAGTGTTATTTTGTACAAATTAGATAACCTTGTAACGCTTGTGAGAAACTCACAGAGATGCACTGTGTTGTATCAGCCTAATTTTTTTTTTCTTTTAGTGGTGTGAGAGCGTGTTCGGTACATCACAGCTCTGAGCTGAGTTTAGGTCTTTGGGCAGCACTGTAATAAGATTATTTGCAGGAAATCATAGAACGGCAAAGGAAAAGCCCATTGCCACTTTGCAAGTGTCAGAGAGGATGAGCTCTTCTGCAGTTTGTCACCAGCTCAGCCCCAGTGCTGTGGCTGCTGCTCTTCAGGAGACGGCAGCCAAGGTCCTGGACAGCCCACCTCCAGCAGAGAGAATTTGCTATGATAAATCTCCACCAAATCCAGCATTTTGCCAACAGCAGTTGGCAGGTATCCATGCTTTAGTTGCACGCACACTCTACATATCCCATTGCTCTCGTTCAGTAATAAATGTATTCATAGCTCTTAGCAGTTCCCTACCTCAGATTCAGATAGTGTTATAGCCAGGGAAGACACCTGTGTGGACTGGAAAACACGTACCTAATTTAACAGTCCCTCTCCCGCTCTGTAATACAGAATAAGTCAGGTGTTACACACAATTTTGCTGCAAAGCATCTCATCTGCTCCAGGGCCTCTGGGTCAGCCGTAACCAAGGGTCTCCCAGGACTCTGTAAATCCTTGAGCTAAGCTTTGAACAGTGGGCTACCTGGAAAGAGAAGGAAGCCAAAGCAGAAAAAGAGAAAAAGGAAAAAAAAAAAGAAAAAAAAAGGCCAAAAGCTGCATTCTTGGGGGAAAAAAAAAAAGGGCACAAGCTTTACAACATTTGCAAAACTAAACCCATTCACTCAGCAATTGAGCCTCAGGAAAGTTTTAGCCACTCTATGCAGAAGGAATTATTTACATCTTTTAGTCGCAAGATGCAGGTGGTGATATTCTGGAGAAGATTACAAACAGATTGTAGGCATCTTGCAGTTTTATTGCTGTGTTATTGCAAGCAGAACTAGGTACATGACAGCACACTGAGCCCAGATGGCTGTTATTAGGCACAGAAGTCGGAAATAACCCCCGAAGGCAGCAGCGCTGCCAGGATCAGGCTGCGGTCCCAGCCCTAGGACCGCGCTGGGCTGCGATACACACAGGGTTCAGGTCCCACAGCGTAACAAGCACGCTCGGATCAGTCGTGCAGACAAGGAAAGGTTCGTCTTTCAGTTGGGCATCAACTAAAATATGTGCTGTGTCTTGCTGTTAATGAATTATAAATTCCGTGAGGTACAGGTTCTCGTTTTTCTGTATGACACGTGCATACTTCCACATGCAATCATAGTATCTGAGAATTTATAGCAACTACGATAACTTGGAAAACTTTCAGCTCTTGCACTTTATTTCTGGGGTCAAAGCTCTGCTAGAAGCGCCAGGCTTTTGTGTATTTTCCAATAGAGGAAACTATTTTAGGGTTTAGGTTTTTCTTTTTTTTTTTTTTAAGAGGTTTGATGGTAATAGGTGATACATTACATATATCATTTTTGCAGTGAAGACTGCTATCTGACCAATGATTTCCACAACAAATGGTAAATGCTTGTATAAAAGTCTGTAAATATCCCTCTCACCAAACAGAAGAAATTGTGACATTCAAATGTTCTAATCCAAAAGCAAAAAGACAGTCTTTAGCGGACCAGAAATGAAACAAGCAGATTATACCCTCAGAGATAGGAGAATATGTTTGGAAAAGCTTTTAAGTATCTCAAGAGCAAAGAGTTATTTGAAACCCAACATGTCAGTCAGACATCTTGACGTGAACATGCTGGTTCCATCAACACCTCTGTAGTAAATATTTCAAGATAATCTTGTTCTGAAATAGAAAAACTAGCTACTTTATTTGAATGCCTTCATCGCTGTTGGGTTCCTAACAGTGGACTAAGGCTCAGCATGATCAGGCTGGTCGAACTGTGTAATCCTGGGGCTGGGGGAGAACCCAGCCAGGCTTAGGAGGGTGATGTTCATCTGGGGAAGGTTTGCTTGTTGAGCGCTTCTGCAGGAGCTACCTGCCCATCTCCTGCCCTGAACACCGCTGTGGCTCCACCTTCCCAAGAAGGTTTCCCTAATTTGAAGGGGAATGACGCCAACCCCTTCCCTAGGCCAACAGGGCGTTTTGCTGCCTTGCAACAAGCACCACAAATCGAAGAGAAAGCATTGTTCCCTTTTAGAGAAGATGTGGCATCTTTTTCCTCCTTTCACAGCCACACCATAGCAGCTCCCACCATGTCCCCAACAGGTGTCCCTGCCCTTGGTGAGGTGTCAGCAAAGCTGCAGCCATGAGCCCTGGAGAGAGGGGAGGAACCACCTTCTCCCTGCTCTCAAACCAGGGCCAAGCAGCCAAAACACCCTCTGTTTTTTCTGTAATTTCTTTTACTTTCCCATACAGACAGAATGTTTCCCCTTTGCTCCTCGCCCTCAGTGGACCCTCCTGAAAAAAAACCACTGCTGTCATTAATCCCAGAAGTGATTCAGAGTGAGGGGGAAAGAGCGCTGTAAACCCAAACAAGAATGAGACCATCTGGCAAAAAGAAAAGCCTGTTAAAAGCCCACTTTGTCCCTCCGGCAGCTCCAGCACAACCTGTCAGTGGCATTTCAATAGGAACAAGTTTCATTTACAGTGCTGCACACAGTGCTCCGTTTAATTTAGGCTTTCTTTTTATTCCTCTTCAATATTGTTTGGTTTATTGTACCGAAGCTGGTGGGATTGCTTACACAGTAAGGCATAATCCAGTTTGAGTGTCAGCATCAGAACCTGGACCATCGTCTCTAAAGCCTCAGGCCTCAATTTCCCAAGCATCTGTTTGCAATTCAGTGTAGAGAGGGAATTAAACAACACTCAATGCAACAAGAAACTGGACAGAAATGCGTAGACTCATTCAACGTTACTGTGTTCACAGCCCCAAACCCTTCCTGCAATAGTTACTTCATGAGGGAGAATGTCACTCCTACATCCATCACTGGATGGAAACCAGAGAGGCCTAAGGGAGCTACAGCGCTTTTATTAAATAATATAAATGAATTAAATTAATTCAGTTCAATCCAAACTTCTAAGGCTATTCAGCTTCTGCAGAGCAGATTCAAGTATTTAAGACAAGCACTGAAATAGTCACAACTCATCATCCAATATCACTCCGGTGGTGCTGCTGCTGAACCACCATTTCTTAAACGTTGTGTCACCTCCAAGTTATCCTGAAGTCTCACTGACGTATTTTTAATCAGAAAACATCTCTGCTGATGATATTTCTACCTCTAGATCCTGCTTTGTGTTCTAAGACTGGCATGTTACACAGAAATAAAGTGGGAAGTCAACCAGGAGGCATGGTGGGTGCCACAAGGGTCATTGTCCTTTTCTTTTAACACTTCTGATTAACCTTTGTTAGGAGAACAATCACCTTCATCTTGGGAAAAGAGGTGTGTTAACGACTGCACCAGTGTAGTGAGTGGTTTAGGTTTTACATTCAATTTTACTTTCTGCATTAAGCATAAAAAGGAATATTATCAAGGACTGACATCCTTCAGAGGTCCATCGGAGTCCTTTGAACATTAACAAAGTTCAGCTCCACAGGCATTAGCAATTCCTATATGATGACTCCACATGTGTGGAATTGGAAGGAGAAATGGCTAAGCAAGTAACTATGCAAGCAAACTATTTACGGATATAAAAGAACCACTTTTCAGACACCAAGTTCAACAAGGAAATGGGTGTTAGCAGCATGCGTGTAATTAATCTATTAACTAGTGTTTGGGTGACATATTTCTAAATCGATATTTACTCAAGCACATAGTAATCATTTGTATATTGCTCTGTAAAAGGTCAGATTATGTCAGGTAAAATTCATCATATTATAATCCCATAATTAGTAACATTTTTTCTTTTTATATATTTCTGTTAGCACACAGTAACATTCAGAGAGATTGGTGTCTCTGTTTTCCAGTGTCTTCCTCTTGCACAATAATAGAAATGTGTGTTGGGTTGAGGAAACAGATTTATTTTCCCCAGGGTTAGAGAGGATCTCTGTGATTTCAGACTTGGAAGTTGTTTTGCTGCGCCCCACAAGTCTAAACACTATTTTTATTCTTAGAAACATATTACTATAGTTCAGATGGATTAATATATAAGAGCTCATGATGTTAGAGGCCCATATTTTTCAGGAGAAAATGAAAAAGATAGGTCTGGGGATGTAATGTAAGACCATACCCAAAGGAGAATTGCCATTTCGTAGGGTGGCGTTTTTTTAATTAAATCAAAAAGAGTGGGTAAACACCTCGGTGCAGGAACCGTGGAGCTACAGGATAGCACCCCCGTTCACCTTGTCCTTAACACCAGCACTTGTCCTGTGGAGCAGAGGAGCTCCCGGGGCCCCTCCAGCCTCGTCGCAGCCCCGCACAGTGCGGACCCGGCCCCGCACAGTGCGGACCCGGCCCCGCGGGTGCACCCAGCGCCCGTGCGGTGCGGGGTGCGGCCCCATCCCTCCTCGGTCCCCAGGCGAGCGGCTGGAAGCGAAGGCGGGTGCTTGCCGGGATCGGGCCGCCTCTCTCCCCGCATCAGCTTTTGTCTGAAGGGCTCCCAGGGCTCATTTTCCGAACTTACTCTGCGCTTCTCCAGCTTTTTGCCGGCTGGAAGGCTGCGCTGCACGGCGCAGTCACACTCCCCCCTGCTGGCTGCTTCCCCGAAAGCGGGGCAGCGGCAGGAAGAGAAGGGAAAAATAAATTATTTTAATATCTAAACGGGTGATTTTTCTTTTTTCTGGGTATTTCTTAGAGAAAAGTTGTTCTCAGTAATGATGGTTTCACAGCACCCGCAAGGTAAGCTTGGTGGCCACTTAAAATACCTTCCTCTGCCTCACCACTGAATTCTTCCTGCGATCTGACTTTCATTTAATACTTTGGCTGCTCACCCACCAGCGCAGTCGCAGGCAGGGAGCAGGGCAAGTGCCATGGATGATAGCAGGATCTTCTTGTTCTCACAGCCACCACCTGCCCAGCAGCAGAACACAACTCATTTCTACTGTAATACCTGTAATATTCACACCGAAATGATAAGGGACAAGTATGGAGCATTTTCTGGGGTGGGGAGATAAATAATCCTCCCGAGTCAGCAAAACTCCCCTAAACCTGTCGCACTGATGTGCGACTGCAAAGGACACGGGAACAGGGAGAGTCAGGCAAGCACATCCAACCTCCTGCAACTTCTTGACCTCTGGAGTGAGAAATCAGGCATGGAGCTGTCAAAAGGAGCAAGTCTGGACCCCTCTGACATTCCAGAAGATTGTCCTTTCAGCTGTGACACGGTGCAGAAGAGCCTGTCACACAGGCTTCAGCCAGGAACAGTTGGAACGTGCAGTATAGAAAGTACATACAGCTTCTCCAGGGCTTTCCACCACTTAGTCAGTGCCAGGGTGATATTGGGACTCTCAAATATTTACATCTTACTACTGCCTGGAAGAACGATCTTAATTTGGTTCCAGGTAGGAGAATGAGCTTTCTGGTCAAAGCTTAACAACTTATCACAAACCACACAGCCACAGGAAAGTTCTTCAGAAGCTGCCACCTCCCTCAGAGTCACCAAACTGCTACGTGTGAGCGCGACACAGCCACTCCTGGATAAAGTTACACATCTTAAATTAAGCTAAACATAATAACAAAGAGCCCAAAAGAGGGTTGCCTCTCAGGCCACCCCAATACTGCTAAAATAGCATGTGTCACACAGCCTTTTTGTCATTTTGTGATACAATCCAGCCCAAACCCTCTGTACTCAGGTAGGATCAAGGATAGTTTATTTTCCTTCTCTAGGGAACAACTGTTCAAATGCAGAGAATCCTTCCCATAAATGATACTGAAAATGTGACTTGGGAGATGGGGGCCTAGTTTCGGTGTGACGCCATCATGCCCTTTACTTCCACCTTCTTTCCCTCCTTGAACAACATGGAATATAATTCTCCTTTTCTGAACATCCGGCATTCCAGCTGTTGGGATTCACAGTCAGCCTGGATTAGAAATTAAAACCTATTCTAGATCAACTGATAGAATTTGTCAGCTAATACTGCAAGGACAACTTGTAGACATCGAAAACACTTCGCACCTTCATAAAGGGTAATCAGCTGTTCCTTGCCCCAGTGACTGCAGCTCAAGAACAGTCACCCTGCAACAATTTGGAACTTTAATAGAATTATTAAGAGTAAGCATGAGTTAACCTTAAAAGATAAATCCTAAAGTGAGTCATCACAGCTTCTCGTAACGCAAAACTATTCCGTGTAGGTACTTTTGAAAGTTTTATTCTCTGTGCCCCACTTGCAGGGGGGGCAGAGGAGAGCATAACCATTTTCCCTTCTGACAAACAGTAAATAAATGCAAGGACAAAAAGGACCCCCCAGCAATCACCACATGACATGGGCAGACGAAAAGCAGTAAAGCGTTAACAGAAATATACAACATAAATCCACAGCCTTGCAGAGCTAGTGGTAACGAGCATCAGCTTTGTGAACAACAAATGCAAGAGCCCCTAATTCATGTAATCTCAGTTTGAAGGATTTCGGTGTCCTTGATCCACCTGTGAACCTGAACTTCAATTCCTAACCCCACCAGCTCCCTTCAATAGCTTAATCACATCCATTTCAATGCTGTTTACAGAACAGTAAAAAATGATTAAATCTGGTTTCACTTAATCATTAATAAAACCTCAATGAGCGCACCTCAATAAGGGTAACAGGACCTTCGTATTTTCATTTCAATGAGGACAGGAAATTGCCAAGATTACTGGTTTTCAGTGTTAATAACTTAACAAGGCAATAGACCTTGTAATTAAAAATAAGTTTTAGGAGACTGCTAAATGATTCTGATAATGATTTAAGGACCAATTACAGAAAAGATGTCATCCTTCCCTTTCTAATTAGATATACTGGAAACAGTGAAGCTGAGGAGTTCTGAGGACCGGCTCCTCCCCTCCCAGAGCAGGGCCAGCTGCAGGACCACGCCAGCCCTGGGCAGCATCCCCGGCCCCAGGTTTAGGCAGAAAACTGAGGCGTGGAGCAGCTGACAAGCCAGACTTCTCTGTGCTCAGCACACCAGCTTCCCACGGGCAATGAAAGCAAACAAAATCTCACCCACTGTGGCTCATCGCGGGCTTCCTAAACCGACCATGACTTGGAAAAATCCCTGAGAAATGTTTTGTCCACCTTGGCCTGCAACTGGGCTGCTCCCTATTCGGAAACCAGGCAGGTTTGCCAAGCCTGACTTACAGATGTAACAGCATCCCCCTTCTCCTTCTAATATCAATTGTCTGTGTTAGAGACACAGGAATATCCCTTTGCCCTTTCTGCTATTTCTGCAGCATTTAAATTTAAGAGAGATCACATCTTTCATCTCCACGTTGCAAATTAATTTCCCGTAACTCAAACCACCCTGCTCAGATAAACTTTCCTCTGCTCACCCTGTACACAACTGAGCAGCAGCCAAGGACAGTTGCCTTAGCTGAATAACATGCACTGGTGCTAAATGAAAATTAAACTATAAATATCTTAAAATACATTTCCTGGATAGTAAAAATGAAATGTATCATTTGTTTAAACTATCCTATTCATTATTCCCTTCCTCATTTCATAAAACTCGAGCACTAACAAGAACCTACATAAATAGAGCTTCAACTTTAAACTTGAGAAGTTTAATCAGAAAGCTCTTCAGGAATATTTTATTCCTTTTATCAGAATATTGATGGAAGTCATAATTCACCTTAATGCGAGAAAGTTTCCTTTCTTCAGTAAAGAAATTGATCAAGACATTTCTTGTTGGTAAGATCTGACATAAATCTGCTTGCTTTTTCCTCTATTTGATCTCAGCACTTTATGAATTTTTGATAGCCTGCTCTTAATTTTCCACAAGCAAATTCAATTAAAGAAATTAAAAAACAGTAGTTCAATCCTGATTACCTCATCACCAAATGGCTCTTTTATTGCACAGCGGATGACATATGCTCCACTCTCCCACTGCTGGTGGAGCCCTTATAAAACTGGATCACGAGAAACCTTTCCCTTTTTATTGGTACTATTAAGAAACGGGTTATCAACTCCCCAAGTCACTTCAGCAAAGCACTTCCCCTCTTCAGGCAACAGTCCAAGGGCTATTGCAAATGAAAAATATAACCTTGACAAAAGAAGTGTTGAAGTCATCACGGACATTTCAAATCTTTGGTCTGTATGAGGGTGCAGGCCCTTTTTTAGAGCACCGGGATGACAGTGACACACAAGCGTGACCCAGCTGCCCATACTCACCAGCCTGGGCAGAGGTGACAGTTCACTCATTTCTGACTTTGTTTCTGGTATCATCTTGCTACAAGTGAAGGTGAGCAAGTACATGCGACGTTCCAGAGACTGGATGGCAAAATGCCTTTGGCAACACACCGATTACTTAACATCCACCTTTTCATGTCACAAATAACAAGTGTTAACTGGTGCTGCAGCCTCTGTGTAGCTGGATACTGGAAGAGATCAACAGTGGCCAGGTTTTAAGAATAATGGTATTTCACAAACATCATTATCTGAATTAATTTGCTTAGATCATCCACAAACCTGCTCGGGTATGACCCAACCTATCTCCTGGGGCAGGCAGCTACAATCACTGTCAACCTGATGGAGCAAGATTCGCCCCAAGGCCTTAAAATACATTAGCATCTGAGAAGTGAATCCATTTAGACAATTCCCCAAACAAAAGGCACTGTTTAAGGAACTTCAAGGACTTCGAATTCACGTTAATTCCCTGTGAATTTAAAAACATTCAAATAAGCTGCCCTCAGTACCATTGTTGAAGTGGCTTATTCAAAACAATATTTGTTTAAATATTTAAAAGACATTTTTCTTACTTGTGAGATAAAGAGGATGTGCAGAATAGCCAGAGCAAGCAGAAAAGAACTGCTGGCAGTGAAGTGAGGCACAGCTGCACCCTGCTAGAGAAGGCACGCATGCCAGCCACCATTCGTGACCTCAAATATCACCTACATAACTCAAATATTTCAGTCCAGATTATGACTACCAAGAGCAAAAGGCTCAAGATGTGATTTTTCTCCTCTAAGGCAACCTCATGCTGGAGCATCTTCAGAGAAGACAGCTCAACGGACACTGCAGAAAAGAATTCATTCACTTTTGTGTGCAGCCGAAGCCAGTTGCAGTCCATTAGGTCTCTACGCTGTTGGGTACACCTAACGAATACTAAATCTGAGGGACAAGTATTGGCACAGCGCAGCTAAACAGCAGAGCGTTTGAAAATGCAATGACTGCAAAACAAACCGCAAAGAAGCTGGTTGAGTTGACATTAAGCCTTGGACAGTTTTTCCCAAAAAATCTCAGGAAAAAAAAGCCATCTTGCTCTTAGCTGTGTGCATTTCTCCTCCAGTAAAAGTTACTGGGTTTTAAAAGAGTGGGTTTGCTCTCAGTCTTCTCACAAGGACATAGAATTTGAGGGAGGGAGGGCAAGGAAACACAAGATTTTTCCACCAATATATTGATATATAGTCTTAGAGACGACACTGTTAGTCGGTCAGAAAGCCTGCAAGAAAAACATTTTGGTTGCTCAGCTGAACTGTGCTTCAAAAGCTCTGGAAGACATCCAAGATGGAACAAGGTGACACACCTATGAACTCCAGAAATCAACAAAATATGCCTTATTTCTACTGATGTAGGTCAACGTTAATTTTCTACATTTTTTAAACAATAGCTAGTATTCCAGCTATTATAGCCAGTCAAGTGGCTGAAAATGTAACAAATTTAACAACGGACTACCAGCCTGAAAGGAACCACTGTAAACTGCAAATACACTATCATCTAACATCAAACCTACTACACTTTATGAATGTTATTTAAGGAGACAGCTACTGAACTTCTTGGGTGGAAAAACATCAGCCTACCTCTCTCCAATTCCAACATTTAAACATCCTAAAGGAGCTTTGCAAAGTAATTTTTCCCTTTGGATCATGCCCACAGCAGTGTTACACCTTAATGTGGGCACGTTCAGGCAAGAGCTTCCAAGCATCTTCCATGAGAATCATTAATTATACAACTTAGGTAAAAAATTACTTTTTAAAGAACTTATTAATTCCTACAGCTTAAAGGATTTCATTTAAGCCTTGCTATCTACCCTACACACTATTTAACAGATGTATAAAACAAAACTCTGTACACCTCCTACATAGAGGGGAATTTAATCAGCAACATAAAAGATGGTTTTGAACTGGTTGCCCAATCCCAAGCACAAGCAAGCTCTTTATCAGAAGGTACTGTAGAAAAGCAGTGAAACAGTTAAAAAAAACACAGGCTTATTATTGTCATTTATTTTAAAAACCTTATTCAAAATACTAAGTGATACAAGTCCAAATACCATAAAAATTACTGCAAGAAAAAAGTTTTGGGATATTTTGTTTGTGCTTTACTGCTTGTGGTTATGAAAAGAATGCATTTAACAGTAGGATTTAGAACTTTTAGCACTTCATTCGTAAGGTAGCATCGTGTCTTCAGACTCCTCATGCCGACAGCAGTAAAGCTGATTTTTCCAAAATGTTACATAACTACTTGAATACCAAGTCATTAATTATGGGGGTTCTGATCCACCATTATTTACATATTTATCAGTCTGAAAACTAAATCACAAGCAGAATGTACAGAAAACTAAGATTTTATATTTTACAACTCATAAAAACATAAATAATGCAAGTACAAAAGACAAAACAAAAATCCAAAACCTACAGTACCAGTAACTTGATTTACATTAATGCATAAATGTTTGCCAAAATTAGAGTGCGCTGACCACAGCCTGGCAGCCCCACACAGTCACTTTCATCTGCCTCTTACCTGGGTCAGAATAACAACAAAATAAATTATTCTTACGTTCTCAGCCCTCTCCCATTTAGAATACAGCAAATCACATAACTGTTTCCCAAGTGTTTTAAAATTCAACAGAAAGCTTCAATTTATTGAAAGCCTGTTAACTATCTATATTAGTAAGATTATACAGGGCTTACTTTCCATTCATTAATTACAAAGATAATAAAAGAGTCATAAATACACTTAGAGAAAAAAAATCTGTCAATAAGTTGCATACCTTGACAAAGATCTTGAGTATTTTAAAGAAATATATGGCATATAACTTCTGAAATAGAATGGTTTATACATAATTATTTTAAAATTATTTACAGCATGAACACATCCAGAAATTATGAAGTTGTCATGCTAGCTCTTCTGCCTAAAAGCAGATCAAGATATGGAACAAGAAACAGAACAAAGGAAAAAAAAAAAACAACAAACCAAGATGAAAGCTTGCAGCATCAGGATTTAAGCACAGGAAAAACTAATTTTATTTTAAGTTTGCAGTATAGTGGGATTTATGAGCCATGTAAGTGATTAGCAAAGAGATCATTAATTTGATTTAGTAACGACAAAGTCATTAATTTATTAGAGCTAAAATATTTTATGCTTATTTTTGTATTACCACTATTAAGACTGCTCCAGATAGAAGGGATGATGCTTAATGAATGGAAAGAGCACTAATTATTAAACTCTGTATCTTCATAGTTGATATAAAACCTGACCAAAGTAGCAAACAGATGTATCATGCCCTTGATTTTGCACAAGATTTAATCTCAAAACCACCCAGGTCAAAGAGAGTAAATCTCATTTCAGCACAAGCAGCATATTTAGAATACCTGAATATCATTACATGACTAGGCAGGCAAAGAGGGATAAGTTCAGCAAACTCAAATCACAGTGCTTTCAAAATACATAGTCGTTTGTTATTTTCAGGGAAGGCATTGCTTCATTAACATTTTGATCCAAACGATGATATTCTACAGTCCTAGAGCACAGGCCATCCCTCCATCTTCGACTCTGGACCAACAAGAAGATCTGAAAGAAAAAGCAGCCAACTTACATCGTGGTATGCAGAAATATTTGGGGGCTGAGAGACAGCGTAACAGTTCTATTGCTATCAGGGTTCTACCCCTGGGCAGTGGAAACAGCGTCACTGTTGCTATAACACACGGCACCAGGAATCACCCACTTCCCTACCGTCCTTGTCACCAAGTCATCAGCAACCTCAGCTGCAGTTTGGCAAAATCACGGCATTCAACCCATAAGTCTTTCGGTAAAGACAGGTGTGTGGCTTCTGAAGTACTGCCTATTACAGGCTATTAAACTAGCCCCAGATGGTGACATTTGTTAGTTTATTCATCTTACCTACTCTGGCATTTCACTCACTAAAAAATAATTGTATTACTGGTGTTGAAACAAAAGGCAACAGAAGCAGCAATGGTGTAATTCGATAAACTTTTTTCTCTATTACAGCTCAGTGCCCCCTTCAGCAACATCAGCAGAGCAGCTAAAGAGGTTATATGATAAATCACCCACGTGATCGGATTTCTAAATGTTTATTATCTTCACCCTATGTAGCCTTGTTTCTTACCGATATCATCTAAGAATCCACTTTACTAGACAGGGCAACTATACAAGGGGAAATGGGATAGCGTAAGTGGGCACAGGGTATGAAAAAAAAAATAAAAAAGGAGAACCTAAACTAATTTGGCTGCTGTTTCACAGAAATATGTGCCACTGTCTATGCATTCAAAGTACCAGTGTATTTTCTGTTCCCAAAATTATTTCTAAATGCTAAAAAGCAGTATCAACAGATAGCTCTTCAATTACTCAAATGACAGTATAAGCACCATCTCACTTATGTAGCAAAGACACTTTTTATCACTTATTTGAACTTCCTTCAAAGTTAAATTTTCAAATGTAACACAGTCTTCAATATTTTCCTCTATAAACACTTAGCAATGCACATTCCAGATATGCAACTGTACTATAAAGTGTAAGTCTTCGGGGTTTTTTAGCTGTGTTCTTTTCAGAGGCCCCAAAATCCTCAACCAAATCGGTGTTCTCTAAAAGAACAAACACTAAATTTTCCTCATACTTAAATCCATAACCTATTATTTAATTGCAAATTTGTGTATGCATCTGTATGGGGTCTGGCTGGGCTGGAGTTAATTTTCTATGCTAGCAATATGTTTTGAAATAACATTAATCAGGCTACTTCTGAGACACAGAGAATTAGTTTGTATTGAAGAAGCAATCACCTGAAAACACTAACTGTGGGTTTCTCTACATCTGGAAAAAGTGTTAAAAAATTCCTAAAAGTTTGTAGTTATATCATAGATCTCCTGAGGGCTTAAAGCCCACCTTAAAGTGAATACTTTTTATGAGGGTTACCACAGTTTCAAGAACATTCCCACGTCATTTGGGATTAAACCTTCCTTAATTTGCTGCTTAGAATCCTGTGCAGAAACAAAATTAGTTAATCAGTCACCTTCACTCCATGTGCCTCAGGTTTCATTGATAGAACTCCTGTTGTACACTGCCAGTGCCCATTACTGAACTGATTGATTACGGACGTTATCAATGAATTGATCTTCTAATCTAAAATGTCTGATTCAAGTTTATTTTCATTGAGCAGCTAAAAATGACAGTAATGATCTGCATACTAGTGTAACAAGACTAAATAATCAAAGATTTCATTCTCCAAAAAGCTAAATTCCTCTTTTATAAAAAAGCGTACACACAATCCAACTTCATTTTAAACACTAAAGCTGCTTCTCTCACCCTTCTCCAGCATACCTACCTTCCTCTTATTGTGATAGGTAACATAAACAATAGCTACTAAGAAGGCAACTACAACCAGATGAAAAAAGAAATGGGTGTCTTCTTCTTCCAACCCTGTGACAGACACATCTTTTATCTTCTCATCAAGGGTCTTTATCTCCTCATTGTAATTACTGATAGTGTCAGAGTCATCGTCTTCTGGCAGCTCTAGGTCTGGGTTGTATCTGGCATTTGGTGTCATTTCATAAGTAGGATAGTCATCTACTCCATCTGACTCCATAGTTTCTTTTATGATGGGCGGTGAACTATCTAGTGTGTCTTTCAGATCTGTTAGAAGATCTTCTTCCTCAATCCTAGTATCTTCAGAAGCATCAACATCCATTTGAGATACAGGACTAGCAGTCACCACATGAGAGAAAACATATGGCAGAGAATCATCTTTTGCTGTAGACGGTTTTACTGTGGTCACAGAATTGGTTTTAGCTGTTGTTGGGCTCACATCTTTTTTTGGTGAGGTTATGCTCTGCAAGCTGTCTGTCAAATTTTGGGATCTGTTTAGTGTTTCATTCTCACTCTTCAAAGAAATATTTTTTTGAAGCATCTCCACTTTCATAGAATCTGAGAAAAGTATGAAAACCAGTCAATATTAAGTACAAGGCACCAACTTCTCACAATACTTCAGTTATAAATGAAAATTATTGCAAGGCATTTACTTCATAGAGAAGAAATCGTACGATGAACAGGGCATATTTCACACTGCAAACTTTTTATAGTTCACATGCAGAAATATACACTCCTTTACTTCGGCAACTTCAAAAGAGAAGTGTTGAGTGGGACAGGAACTAAAGCCTGGAAGCACATGCTTACTAGATTAGTATGCCAAAGTGTCCTTGAAAACATTAGCATGCATATTTTCCAGACACAGAACTTCAGAGATGTGTCCTCCCTCCCTCTGTGGATTTATGATGCCTTGTACCAATCATATGTGATTAGTATTTTCTCCATCATCAGACTCTTTCTGTCACAAAATTTGCTGAGGTCTACCAAGGGAGATGTTCTCACTAAAGCTTTTCCTGCAGTTAAACTTTTTTCAGTCTTTCACCATTGCATATTTTGCCAACAAAAATGAGAATACACTGCAACATCTTCTTCAGTCAGGTCACAGGGTCCTAGCGTCTCTTCCCAGGCACTTACTTTAATTTAATTTGTAGAAACAGAAAAATATTTCCAACTGTATGTTAACTCGAACAAAACTACTGTACCACAGGTTAAAAAAAAAGCTGAAGAAAGGGCAATATGACTGCATATGCTCCTGTAGGAAAGCCCTTTGTCAGCAGCAAGTTATTATAATGGAGAAAGTCAGTAAAAGTGCTACATAACAGTGCAGCCTTGGGCAAATTCATAATCTCTCCAATGCTAGGATGGCTTTGCAGAACTACATAAAAACCAAGGTGAGTATTAAAGCCACATGCAGGGCCCATCACCCTCTTCTCTACCCAAAGGAAGGTAAAAACAGATGTATAGGGAGTTTAGAAAAATCCAATGTTTTTTTAACCCTAAAAGAAATAGTAAAGAGCAAACTATTCATGTTTACAGCACGTCGCCTCCAGATTCAAATCAGGAGGCACTCTAAAAATGAAGAACACACTTTAGACGTTCAGCACACCACATAATTTAAAATAGTGGAACCATACTTGCCTTGTATTTTGGCATGCCAAGCTTTTTTTTTAATTTTCTGTTTTAAAAAAGTAAGAATACTTCTATTAAGTGCTCCCAAGTTCACTGGAAAGTTACAGATTGTAGAAACGAAGCATTCAACCAACTGCTTGTGTCAAATTACTTATAAGTAAAATATTATACAGGGGACATTGAATCATGTTATTCATGAAACGTATATTTACAGAGGATCAGTTACAACAGACTTCTCCCTGTTTACATGGTACACGTTCCCAGTATGAACTGCCCTTTAGCTAACTAAACCAGAAAAGATTCAACTAATCTCATTTGAACCAGACATTACGGTGCCTCTCTGTTAAAACTCCAAGTCATCTATTTTATGTCTAACACACTCATCGTTGTTGAAGAAATTACCAGTCTGAATTATCGTACCAATGTTAACTTGTTCAGCTCTTGTACAGAACAAGTTTAGAGAATTATTATCTCCCTTCAGCAGTCAGGCCAGCTAATTGCATACATGGAGATAAATAAGGAAAGGCAGCTGCAAGGTAGTTCCAAATTTATAGCTAGTTGGCACACCACAAGTGAATAGACAAAAAGTATTAAAAAATAATAGTTAAATTGACTGAAATACAAACAAGCATATTTTGCCTATAGAATTACACTGCATGTGTCCTTACACTTCCAATGATTCTTAAACTCATTTTAACATGGAAGGTTTAGAAGGATATATGCCTAAATGCAAAGGACTCCCACCAGCTAATGCTACAACTTCAGAGTGAGAAAGAATAACTTCCTCTGATTCCTAAAAGAAGTGATTTATTGTTTTAATGGGAGTAGCCAGCTTAGCAACTACACCACAATTGATTTATGATATTCACCCGGAACTATTTGGCATTATAAAGGGTGGTTTCGCTGTTTACAGTTACACAACACTGTCGGATGATGTCAGATGCAGTGCCTGGACTCCAGAGATGCCTCAGCTTCAGAAATAGATATTAACGTTCCGTCACGGGACGGAACTAGCAGCACAGCCCTCTTAGTAAACACTCTAAGTAAAAACATGTGACAGGGTCAAAAATCACTTCCAGAAAAGTTACTTTTTAGAAAGCAAGTTGTTCTGCGATTTCTGAAGCGAAAAACTCTTTGTTTCCTACAGGTTTGAGTCCCATATCCTGAACCTCGTCCTTCATTTCTGCCTACCCATGAGAGCAGGTGCAGGGCAACAGGAACAGAGCCGGTTCAGATGTACTGATTGATGAGCAAGAGGAATCGCCAGCTCAGAACAGCCTTCAGAACTCCCTTTCTCTCACTGCCCAACCAATGCCCCATCTAAAACAAAGCGGAATTCACTGCACTTGAAATACGTATTTCTTATAGCACTTGGTTACAGTTGGTCTGTAGGCTGAAGGGAAGTGGGAGAAACAAAAAAATGGACTTAACTAGGAGTCTACCCACAAAATAACATAATCTTCTTTTCGGGGGCGGTGGGGGAGAAGAGGCGGGCTAAAAGCAGGCACGCAACTAAAACAATTAAACCGAAATATTAAGTCTGATGAGTGCAGCAGTCAGCTAAACCGATCCGCACAGCAGCGGGACAAGGCGAACACCGGCAGGACGCTCTCCCGCACACCCGCCGAGCCAGCAGCGCTTTCCGCGGCCGCTCTGCCCTCAGAGGCCGGTTCCCGAGGCCGGTTTCCCGGGCCCTACGCGCAGCCGGGCCCCGCCGGCCCTTATGCCCAAACGCGCTGCAGTCGCAGTCCGGTGACAGACCGGCAGGGAGGCCGCGCAGCGNGCAGGGCAACAGGAACAGAGCCGGTTCAGATGTACTGATTGATGAGCAAGAGGAATCGCCAGCTCAGAACAGCCTTCAGAACTCCCTTTCTCTCACTGCCCAACCAATGCCCCATCTAAAACAAAGCGGAATTCACTGCACTTGAAATACGTATTTCTTATAGCACTTGGTTACAGTTGGTCTGTAGGCTGAAGGGAAGTGGGAGAAACAAAAAAATGGACTTAACTAGGAGTCTACCCACAAAATAACATAATCTTCTTTTCGGGGGCGGTGGGGGAGAAGAGGCGGGCTAAAAGCAGGCACGCAACTAAAACAATTAAACCGAAATATTAAGTCTGATGAGTGCAGCAGTCAGCTAAACCGATCCGCACAGCAGCGGGACAAGGCGAACACCGGCAGGACGCTCTCCCGCACACCCGCCGAGCCAGCAGCGCTTTCCGCGGCCGCTCTGCCCTCAGAGGCCGGTTCCCGAGGCCGGTTTCCCGGGCCCTACGCGCAGCCGGGCCCCGCCGGCCCTTATGCCCAAACGCGCTGCAGTCGCAGTCCGGTGACAGACCGGCGGGGAGGCCGCGCAGCGCCCACAGCCCCCCACCCCTGCAGCCGCCCGGCCCGCCCCCGCCGTGCTCACCGGAGGCCTCCTGCCCGCGGGCCGCCAGGGCCCATCCGCAGAGCAGCAGCAGGCAGAGAGCGCGGCCCGCCGGGACACCCCGCCAGCCGGCGGCCGCCATGTTCCCCGGCACCCGCACCGACGTGGCGATGGCTCCGCCCCCGGCGCCGCGCGGGAGGGGGCGGGCACGACGCCTACGCGGGAGGGCGGATCCCTCCGCGCCGCCGGTGAGGCGGCTGCGCATGCGCTTGGGCGGGAGGAGGGAACGCCCGGCGTGTCGGGGCGGGCCGCACCGTGACACAAAATAAGGGTTTTCCTTCTTCAGAGCTTGACATTTGGGGTTGGTCCTCCAAGCACCATCACAGCCCTGGGGTGCAGTTCATCACAGCCCGTGTGCCTGACTGGGTTTTGTGCCATAGCGCTCACCGGCACTCTGTGCAGAGTTCGATAGATGTGTGGCGAAATGCTTTCCTGTTCTCACCCCAAGTGAGGCAATGCAAGGCCTGAGAGAAGCCTTAAAGCTGATCACGGGGGAACAAATCCCAAAACACAGATGGTCCCTAGCATGAGAGAACCAAGGTGGAGCCCAAAGGCTTACACAGACAACAGCAGACGGCGCAGCNGCAGGCACGCAACTAAAACAATTAAACCGAAATATTAAGTCTGATGAGTGCAGCAGTCAGCTAAACCGATCCGCACAGCAGCGGGACAAGGCGAACACCGGCAGGACGCTCTCCCGCACACCCGCCGAGCCAGCAGCGCTTTCCGCGGCCGCTCTGCCCTCAGAGGCCGGTTCCCGAGGCCGGTTTCCCGGGCCCTACGCGCAGCCGGGCCCCGCCGGCCCTTATGCCCAAACGCGCTGCAGTCGCAGTCCGGTGACAGACCGGCGGGGAGGCCGCGCAGCGCCCACAGCCCCCCACCCCTGCAGCCGCCCGGCCCGCCCCCGCCGTGCTCACCGGAGGCCTCCTGCCCGCGGGCCGCCAGGGCCCATCCGCAGAGCAGCAGCAGGCAGAGAGCGCGGCCCGCCGGGACACCCCGCCAGCCGGCGGCCGCCATGTTCCCCGGCACCCGCACCGACGTGGCGATGGCTCCGCCCCCGGCGCCGCGCGGGAGGGGGCGGGCACGACGCCTGCGCGGGAGGGCGGATCCCTCCGCGCCGCCGGTGAGGCGGCTGCGCATGCGCTTGGGCGGGAGGAGGGAACGCCCGGCCTGTCGGGGCGGGCCGCACCGTGACACAAAATAAGGGTTTTCCTTCTTCAGAGCTTGACATTTGGGGTTGGTCCTCCAAGCACCATCACAGCCCTGGGGTGCAGTTCATCACAGCCCGTGTGCCTGACTGGGTTTTGTGCCATAGCGCTCACCGGCACTCTGTGCAGAGTTCGATAGATGTGTGGCGAAATGCTTTCCTGTTCTCACCCCAAGTGAGGCAATGCAAGGCCTGAGAGAAGCCTTAAAGCTGATCACGGGGGAACAAATCCCAAAACACAGATGGTCCCTAGCATGAGAGAACCAAGGTGGAGCCCAAAGGCTTACACAGACAACAGCAGACGGCGCAGCATCCAGGAACACACCTTAACTTCAAGCATTCACCATGTTACTGTGACCTGGTTGCACGTGGTTTGTTTAAATCGGTGAAGTCTGGAAGCAGACCACTTCTCCTGCAAGTGTTCGGTTAAATATTTGAGATAAAGCATACTAAGAAAGACTCAGGAAAGACTTGTGCAAAGAGGGTGTTGCACAATTTGCGGGCTGGCACTGGAGCAGATCAACCGTTTCACAGAGCGGTGACGCCATTGCCTCACCAGCACGTCCCCTGTGCCGCCGCCACAACATACAAAAAACGGCAACATTTTAATGAGAAGCCACCAAAGTTTATCCCAACCAACAACTGTTCATTGTTCACGCCTATTTGTTTATAGAAAAGTAATTCAACTTGGTGAACTCTGCAATGAAAGAAAGATAAGACAAACACATTCATATGTGCAGTTGCCAGAGCTTAGCGACCACTTAGCGACCGACATGGCCATGTCTGGAACTTAAATCTACCAAGTATTTGTTGCTTGCATGGTACAAAATACACACTAAGATGTTGCCAGTCTGCTTTTAGAGCCAAGAATTAATATGAAATTGTTTTCACAATAAAGGCAAAGTAAAAGGTGATGTTTCGATATTTTATTCAAGTTGGGTTTGGGGTTTGTATCCATTTTTAGTAGTGTCAAGTACAGCATTTTAGGGTCTAGTTCCACACAAAATGGAAGACTCTCTAAAAATGTACCCATTTAGTTGCTAAAAAAAAGTGGTAATAAAACAAAAGTCCATTTTAACTTTAGTGATGCAACTATGTGATTGCAGTTAGAAAGACTCTTCCCTGATTATGGCCCCATCTTACAGCTTTCCAGTCAGTGCAAGGGAAAGGAACCACAACACAGGACAGGTAGTATTGGCTGAGTCACGACAAACATCCTCCGCAACCAACTGACACAAGGTGGACAACCTAAAGCATTCTGGAGACAGCTGTAGGTGTAAGGTAACCAAAAAAGACTAGCTATCATGAAATGTCTATCTAAAATTTAAAAAAAAAAAAGAAAAAAAAATCCCTTTTTCAGACAAGTTTGCACATTCCATTGTGAATTGAAACCTGAAGTGTCGGAACATTTTGCTTACGGAATTAGCAGTACAATATAGTGGTCTGCGATTCTTAATGTCTCCATTTTTATACCACATTAAGATATTCCTTGTGCAGTCAATACATTAGTGAAGGTAATCAATACCTTCCTACTTCCTATCATGTGGCAGCTGACAGATGTGATGGGTAGTAACATTTAAAAAAAAAGCCTGGAATTAGGATTTTTTTTATGCTTTTGTCTCCACTTCTTTAACAACATCATTTTTAAAGCTTAGCTGTCTTGAACCCGGACTAGCAGGACTGATACTTAGCAATACTCGCATCCCAGACATAAAACACTGAAAGGTACACTATATTCTGAAGGTAGCTATGCTGTATTTTCAAATTAGCAATTGTAGAATCACTCCTTATCCTTGAAATTCCAATCCAAGACCAAGTTTGTGAGCACCTGCATTGACATTCTTGCCATCCAGCAAAGCTGACAAAGTCATTTTGATACCTGTGAAACGGAGAAAATGAGGGAAAAGACAACTGTTAAAACTTGGAATGAGCTTTATGGTCAGGAAGTGCAGTGTCTGTGTTGCTACTTTAATTTCTTGGGTAGGTAGGTTAATGTAATTTGGCAGCAAGTCTTGTAAGGACTGGGAATTTTAAAGCACTTTGCAGACATGAAATCTTTCTGAATCATGGAAGTTATAATAAACCACAGTGATAGATTCGGCTTTTTATCACTCCCAAGTAATTAAACCTCTTAGTCAGTTCACTGTTGCTGGTCTACTGATTAATCTAATTTTAGAGTCCAGTATTATGAAAAATTGGGACCTTGATACATACACACCTTTCCAAACCACTTTAAAACCCAGGTATTAAAAGGTCCAAGCCTTGTCTACTGTAATATCTCATGTCAATCACCTTGCTATTCTGGCAGCAGATTTATGAGACTACAGCAGTAAGATTGTCCTCTTCCTGAACCAGAGGACCTTGAGAAACTCACATTTTCAAGCAAAAATAACTCAGTAATAGGAAGCCTCTGAAAGTACTAAAACCACATTTACTTATCCATGAAACAACTAATTGTAGGTATATTTTGTAGCAACATAAAAGAGCATCTGACTGGTCAGTGGATGGTGGTGTCTAATAATTCTGCTTCCAATAGACATCCAAAATCAACAGAGCAGTCCCTGGAAAAGTTCATCACTGACTTACCAAGTGGAACAGCAGTGTTACAAAATGGTTCACATTTTCTCACAAAAAGCCTCTTTGATATTTCCAGACTAAAATACCACTTATTGATCCTGAATTTCATCTGCATAGACTTACCTGGCTTTAAAGTCTGAGTGTATCCTAATCCGATCAGACTGGAGTTGTTCACTTTAGCCTTAAAGGGAGAAAAAAATAATTTAGTATCTTTCTTCCAAGTCCTTCCTGCTTGAAAATTAAGTGACACCTTTTAAGCAGGTAAAGAATTTCATGTTTTCAATCACAAAAAAAAAATCTAGAGTTAATTTTGCCATAACTTAACTCCAAAATCTCAATGAATCTACAGTCACTATAGAAAACTATGTTTTTAATATTTTTATAAATTTTATAAATCTGTAAAAATTATAAATTATAAAAAATTATATTTTTATAAATATGTTTAATGTAAAAATTACATAATTTTAAATATTTTCAAGACTGACAAGAAAAAAGTCTCAAAATAGTGCCCAGTAATATGATAAAACATTCTGTGTCACTTCTAGGAAAAACCCAGTAGTTGTACTCTCATACTGCCAAAACCAGGACAAACAGATATATGTGCCAACTCTACATCACAAAACCATCAAAACCCAGCTTTGCTGATGTAAAGGTTGCTGCACATTTCCATTACGAGAACCTATTTTCAAATGCACGTAACCATCCACACTCACAGAAAAAGAGGCATCCTGGTCAATCTGGTACTTGGCCGCTATTCCAAAGCGAGTGTTGCTGTTCCCAGCTGTCCAAGCAAGATTCACGGCAGTTTCCAGTTTATCATTCACCTTCTGGTAAATGGAGCCACCAAATTCCGTTCCATCGTTCCTGGAAGGAATGCATTAGTCTGGTGTTAAACTGCACCCCAAAACAATCATCTTTTTTTTTTTTTCCAGTGAGATCTATATTTGTAAAACATTCACCTCATTTAATATCCTTGTAACAACTAAGACAGAGACATTAGGCCAGATGGGTTATGAAGTAATTTGTAAATGCTTAAATTCATTGGTGGTTACTGCATCTCAACAAACAATTCGTGAAACTGAAAAAAAAGCCATGACAGACTATCAAAAACAGACTAATGATGACAGCTTCCCATTCTCCCCTCTCTCTCGATGGGAGTCTTTGTAGTAAAGAGATTAATTCTTTGCTGCATATCTCTGAAATAATTATTTTCCCAGGCATACGCGTCCCTGGTGCCCTGAGCAGCCGTCCTAGCGCTGCCTCGGCAGTGAGCTTCTACCAGACACAGATGAACTGTGTCGGAAGTGAAGATGTCAATTTAATGTCCAACTCTATCAGCATTTGCAAACGAATTACCATTTGTAATAGGCCTTATGGTACATCTGTACTGTGATATCTCTCTACTAGAAATCAAAATGAAACTGGTTTGATTTTGCAGAGAGCACTGGCCAACAGCTCAATGGTGACAGCCTCCTACCACTGCTACCGAGTAGCACCAATTCCAGTTACTACTGACACCAATGTCACACGGGGGATAAAGTCTGGTAAATAAAATGCAAAATGTTAGAGCATGCAGACCATAAACACAAGAGCACAGGACTTTGAAAAGCCTTGCACTCCTTGTAAACCCGTGAGCATCTGGATTTCCATTTTCACTCATTTTCTTAAAAGAGGATACAAACATATTGCACAAAACAGGCTTTAAACCACAGGAAGACCTCTGCAAATAAAATACTTATTATTTCTAAACTACAAAATAATTTTGTTCCAATTATCAGAGTATGCCAAACCTTAAAAACGGGTAGATTTAGAATCTCTCCACTTTTACCCCTTCGGCCTGATGTTCCTCAGTTCACGAGTTGCACAAACAGTAGTGATGTGCCTATTTAAAAGTTCAAGCAATAGCAGCAGCCTTTGAAATGCGTAGAGCAGTTCCTCC
This sequence comes from Pampusana beccarii, assembly GCA_013399365.1. Classification (NCBI taxonomy): domain Eukaryota; kingdom Metazoa; phylum Chordata; class Aves; order Columbiformes; family Columbidae; genus Pampusana; species Pampusana beccarii. The sequence goes on from VWYH01002215.1 coordinate 86,049, forward strand.
AGAAAAACACTACAATGCTTACTTCAGATAAGACTGAAGCTCACATATAACTAAATGTGCTTGGCTTTCAAGAAAAGGAGGGATTAAAAAGGACTGAGGAGAGCTGGTTTTATAGGCAGATTTTGTGCAAGGTTCCCACACAGCTCTGTCTTGACCTGCAACATTGGGAGGGGTGGTGTGAGCTATGCTTAAAAAATTAGTAAAGTCATATTTAAAAGTAGAAATTATCCAGCTCTACCTCCCTTTAGTTACTGTTTATTATTAAAAAAATAATTAAAATGAAAAAGTCGAGCCTCTTTAATTCTAACAGTAATAATAGCACTTTTCAGATGCAAATAAAAAACATTATCATCCTATGAAAATGAACATATGAAGGCCCCATTAAGGAAAGTAACTTGCTGAAGTCCCCAGCTGGTCTGTGAAACAGCCAGGAACAAAAGACGATGCCTCAAGCCCCACCTAGTTAAATTATCAGCTCTGCCACAGCGTCCCTGTGAAACACTGTGCTGTCTTGATACAACGACCGAGCAGGCGAGTGATGGAGCTCCACACACACACAACTCCTTCTGGGGTTATATAAAAACTCAGACACGTTCCAAAGCTGAAACACATCAAATACCTAACTAATCTATTAATATCAATAAATAAGATTTCTATCCATATCACACATTTATGATTTTGCCTGTCAATTGGTAGAGTATGAATATTAAAAAAAACCCAAACTCTGTATCCTCCTGAAGATGATTTATCACCCACATACAATAATAGCAACCTCAGAAACAAACCCTTGGGAATCCAAGAAACAGTACAGTCTGATCTGAGCACTGGCTGCTGTTATAAAGTTATTTTCTGCAGTTACTTTAATTAAGGGTAATAATAATTACAGCATTTTATAGGAAAAGCCAATAATACAATGTTTTGAACTACTGCAGTATAACGAAGTTGAAAGTCATTGTGCTTGAAGGAACAACTCCTAACACTGAGTGGAGGGGGACTCCACATATTGTTTTGATGAAATTTTTCTGCCCGCATTTTTGCGCTTTGGCAATCCTTCAAACATACTGTCTGGGCTGTGAAGGTTCAATTGTTCTTTGAGCCATGTGAGCTTCCTAAACCAGATCTCTGCAAAACAGCATGAAACAGAACAGAAAGTCTTTGAAGAAGGAGCTCCAGGAAAGCAGAACAGTTGTTCAGCCCCTAAATGGGAACAGCCTGCAATGGCTCAGCTACATCTGAAATATCCAGTTACCCAAGGGAATGGATTAGGGATTGCCTAATCTTAAAAATCTGTCTTCTCCAAAGGCATAAGTGGCCTTTTTAACAGGAACAGGAGACAGAGAAATAAAGGTTTTCATTGAGTTTGGTCCTGGTTTCCCACTGCCCATGCAGTCAGGAAGGACAAATGCTTGTGTAAATAGATTATTAGGAGCTATAATACTAAAAGAAACTTTTACACCATTATCTCTTCCAGTACTAAAGCAAACCCACTCCATATCTCTTCCATTCATTCCCTTTTGTCTGTTCTTGTTCATCCTCTGATTAACTATCTACAGATCAAACCACCATTTTGTTAGATTTTGACATGTGCAAAAGGAAGGCATTACTGTTATTTCACAAAGAATATTTTTATAACCCTCTTGTTTCATTACTCCACTAATAGACTCTACTAATCTTTATCTGTTAGAAGGATAGACACTGGATGCTTGGGTGCTCAGTGAGTTCCAGCTCCTTCCATCATGCACTCCCTCATATAACTGAAAGAAAAGTTAATGCAGCTAAAAAAATGCAACTCACCATCTGAAATGAAGAAGTAATTTCAAATCCACCATTTCCTCTTTCACCACTGCTGAAACTCTGTCCCTTTCATTGTTCTAATAAGCAGCAAAATCCTTTCAAATTCCTTTTTAATGCCCGTCTGCCAATACTTACACATTGGTATGAAGCTGGAAGTCATCAGTCTTATAGCCAACAGCAAAGTTGCTCTGGGTTATTCTTGACTTTGCCGTCTCAAAATTCATTTGGTAACCTGCCAGCCACCCGTCATAGCCAACCACCAGGGCTCCGTGTATTGAAGGACCAGCAATATCAAAATCCATGTCGCAGCCAACGTTGATGTGTTCCCTTTTGTACCCTGTCTTAACTTTAGCGCTCTTTTTCCTAAAGAGAAAAGAAAGAATCTCGTGTCTTTGAACTGATACATTCATAGGTAGCAATTCAATCAAATCAGTTACTTTAACTCGGTGTAATAGTCCTTGAAGACGAGAGATACATACCTGGAGAGCCACATGGTATGCCACCTTCTTACCTTTCGCATTTGCAAAAACCCCATTCAGCTACAGGTCTGTTTCTTCTCTTCTTACCTTACAAGAGTCTTCTGTGTTTGACCAAATCTCTTACGGATATCTCTCGGGAAAAGTCAGGCTAATATGAAATTTCAAATCAACCTTCCACTTCAGCTAGCAAAAACGGTCTCCAAGAACTATTTCAATGCTGTATCAGACCCACATAGAGATTGCTCTCATTTTTATTATTTTAGACTCAGGAATTTCTTGTGTTTTGCAAAACCACAAATAAAAAGCAAGAGTACCAAAAGCACTAGCTTTAGCTTGTCTGCAACTTCTGTAGAAGTCAGCAGTACCTGTTCCACCAACGTCAATACGGACAGAGCCAAGCTAATACAGGGCACTCCTACAAATGACTTGCCCTGTTGAAAGACTCGTCACAGCCAGTAAGTAGGAAGGAAGTGGGACAAGGTGTCTTATATTCAGACACAATGCATCCCTAAACCTAAACCAGGTCATACCAGGATTGAATCTCCCTCAATTTATTCCAATTATAACAGTCCCACAACGCAACTGTTATAACTCAGATACTATAGCGTCTGTGAAGTGCCTAAGAAATAGCTGTAGAACTGTAATTTGTCATTCCTGTACAGTTTTTTCTTTTTTACTTTTTTAAGGAACCTACTGATGTCTCTGTTAAGTTTAATGGAATTTTACAGAAGGACAAAGTGGACCATAAAACAAGATACAAGTCAAAGAAACAAGGAATTGGTTACTTCTGAGAGGAAACTGAAGGACAAACCCAGAGATAAAACTTGAAGAATATGCACATAGTAACAAACTGTGAAATTTGGCAAGGACTAGTGGTATACTGTGAACTTTTCGTGAGCTACCCTCATTATACACTCATTTCAATGCAAAACCACACCTCCTCATTGAAGGCTACCCGCCTCCAAGAGAACACCCCTACTCTCACCGAGCACACGTAGATGATTTTACATTTACTGTACCTTTAATCTGAGCTGAGAAAAGTTCGAATCAATAGACTTTTAAGTAGGCGTAAACATGTGTAAATATAGGGAGTGATCATAAAATGAAAATGTACAAATGTATTATGCAATTGTTTCCTGGTGCGCCAGCTTCACAAAAGATTGCCTAGCACCCCTTTCTGTGCGGAACTGTGAATAAAGCAAATACCTCGACCCTGTGTGTCAATACCTGCACACCAGGTAACAATGCCACCTTTTTGGGACAACACTACCAGCTGAGAAATAATTACCAACAAACACTAGGCATTATTCTGGTTAACAAGTATAAAAAATATCTAGTTGATGTAGAACTGGGAATGGACGGGAAGCAGGTGACAGCAGCGTGCTGCTCTGGGAAGCTAACATGCAGAATATTTTGCCTAACTGGCAGCATCGCCTGCAAAAAGATAATCGGGAAAAAAAAAATAAACCAACATCTAGACCTACAGCTGCTGCTTAATTCCTCTGGCCCACATAAAACGTGGCATCCAATCACCATGTCAGAAATACTCATCCACCACCAAGGCACGCTGCGGCCAGTGAGAATTCAGATGATAAATTCAGCTCGGGAGAAGAGCCCAATTACTGTGTCGACCTATTAGAGCCGTGGCCAACTGGTTCCCGGAGCTTGTTAAGCTCTGCATTACAGCTGACTTGTTTAGCGCTTTTATTCAGACAGTAGCTCATCCTCTGACATGGCCAGAAATAAGCAACAGGGGTGCAAACAAAACCTTTTAATCTCACCCTAATTCTGACTGTAATTGTCAAGTTACTGTATTTAAAAGTTTGTTTGCTGTATCTTAGGATTAAAAAGGGGTTGCTAATACTAAAATTTAAATCAGGTGTACATGATTTCATCATATATAGGCTGATTATTACGGCTGCGATATCTTAGGACAGAAGGAGTAAAGAAACAAAACAGTATTCTGGAAAACTAAAATTAAAAATGCCTTTGTTTCGCAACTTGAGCTTGCTCACTTCTTACCCGGTGTTAGGAGAGAAGGAGGAGTCAAAGGTCAGCTTCAGGCCACGTGCAGGCTGAAGAGAAAACAAATTCACTGGTTGGATTCATAATTGCAGATTGTCATAAATGAATTTGTAAATTGCATCTTTTGAACCAAAAACTACCTTATCTTCAAGAGTAATGTCAGTGCCTAGTGTGTTGTCGGTGTTCCACTTTTCTGTGAAGATCAATCCATATTCCACCCATCTGTATTTTGTTTCCAAACTACCATTAACTTTGCTCGTTTCTGAGTTTGCTGATCCTGAGCTTGTAAATTCCTAAAAGGAAAAAAAAATTATGTATATATACACAATATACATCTATTTACATATATATATATATATATTTGCAGGTAGGCAAATAACTGGTAGAACATACTAGTCATAATCTGTGACATTATTCAATATTGCTAAGTTCTCAGAAGATTTAAGAACATGTTTGCTAGTCATTAATATCAACACGCACTTGCTCCACAAAAACCATCAGTGTCAGGGAGAAAAAGCATTGCCTCCTAAGGGAATGGCTGTGGGACAGGAATGCGGATAACTCTTACCAGAATAACACAGAATTAGGTGCTGGTTTGTACAACCTACATTGGTGAATCGGCATGCAAGTCTGCAAATGCTTCATAAAGATATTCTAAATATTAGCTCAAATACACAGTTACATCGCAACTATACTTGTTTAGAGACTGGTAAGAAAAAGAGCCTACAGCACATTTAGAAACTATACTGTCTGAAATTCTGACCACAGGACACAACTGTGTGCAAGCTCACTTCTAAAACTAATTATCAGCAAAACATTATTCTGAAATGCTCGTTAAGAGACCCCCAGAGAGTTTGTGCCCCATGCGAACACAGAGATAAACCAAAACCTTTCCAGGAAGAAATCCATGGGGGAACACAACCTCTCAGAACGTGAAACCAGCGTATTTCTGCTCGTCCAAACCAGTAAAGCAGGAGGAAGGCACTGACGTGTCCTCTGAGCACAGGCCATGGCAATGGCCTCAAGTAACAACACGATTTTTTTATAGTAAGCAATTACCACAGTTGCAAAGGAGCCCTTCACTGGGTCTTCTACTCTAATTTGTGCACAGTCTCATGTATTACACAAAAATTATAAATGCAAAGTAACTTGTTATAAAGTGTTAAGGAGGGGGTAGGGATTCGACTTTTAGAAAGAAATATACGGTAAACACAAGAACATTGCGACGTTTTAGATTTCAGTGTCTTTCCAAACTCACCAGTCCATTTTCAGATTTTGTTTTCAAATCAAGTTTTACTAACCCAAAACCTAGAAGATAAGGAAAAAGCATGAATTACATATATGTTAATTTGAAAAACATTTCCAATTTATTTCTTAAAATTCCCTTCTAAAAATCCTGTGAACTACTAAAAAAATAAACCAAGGGTACAGTTATCAAACCATGTGTTTTTATGAAGCAGACTACGCAGCTCATACTCACTTCAGATAGCACTTGACTGATTAATCCTACTGACCTCAGCAATATAATTGGGACCAAATTAGGTAATAATGTCTTTGTTCATACTGAGCAGCACTTTATTCATAAGCAACCTACTGACATCAATGATACTATTCATGATACAAGGAAATAGCCAAAATACAACACACAATTTTCTTTGAAAACAGACAACAGTCCTCTGGGGAACCGTAAGAATTTTGTCAAAAGAAGTTACCCTCCCTTTCCCAACAGCAAGGGCAAGGTGAAGCTACAATAGAAAAGTCTCTGGATTCTAATGGAAATTATTGGAATATTTATCAGAGAGAAGTAATAAAATCTTAGCAGTTTCGGGAATCAGGTACACAGTGAAATACTAAATTTATTTTGGCTTTATTTACCAAATCCCTTGTTGAAAACATCTCTGGCAGGTTTGCCCAGATCAGCATAAGCAGGTGGAACAGCCATTTTCTGAAAGGGAAAAAAAAGGAAGGAAATTACAGTGTTCAGAAACTTGTTTAATTAATTTATACAACAAGAAACTTAATCCTATTTCAGCCAATTTGATTTGATTTTGCTCATTAGCCAGCAGAAGCAATTGTCATGCATTTGCCACTGAGGCTGACAAATGGGTTGCAGACCAAATATATCTCTATATATAGAGAGAGATATACATATATGTAAAGAAACTGTCTAGGCCTTTCCAAAGAGGAATATCTTATCAGTATAACTGCATGAATGAACAACTTCTTTTTTTAAAACAACTTATCAGAAACATTTCTCCTGTTTCTTGCAGCAGATCTATGTCTTCTCATGCAAAGCATTAGGGCCCCAAGTCATCGACTTAGGAAATGTAGCCAGGAGAGGCATCGAACATCAGGAACATCTCTCCTCCCCTAATTCACAGCAACAAATGGCTATCACATATGTTAGCAAAATCAATAAATTATCATTCTTCACCTTCAGTTTTCTTTTACTTTGGTACTGCTGCTAATGGGTTAAGATGTCTCCTTAGACATTGACCTTTAAGTGTTGTTCGGTTCATGAACTGAGAAAAAAAAAGAGCTTGCTGAGAAAAATTAAGACTGAAGGGATAGAACTGTAGAATCGTTTGGGTTAGAAAAGACCTTTAAGATCATCAAGTCCAACCATTAACCCAACACTGTCACTAAACCATGTCCCTAAGAACCTCATGTCCACATCTTTTAAATCCCTCGAGAAATGGTGATTCCACCACTTCCCTGGGCAGCCTGTTCCAAAGCCCAACAACCCTTTCCAGGAAGAAATTATTTCCAAGATCCAACCTCAACCTCCTCTGGTGCAACTTGAGGCCACTTCCTCTGGTTCTGTCACTTGCTACCTGGGAGCAGAGCCCGACCCCTGCTGGCTCCAAGCTCCTTTCAGGCAGTTCAGAGACCAGAAGGTCTCCCCTCAGCTCCTGTTCTCCAGCTGAACCCCCCAGGTCCCTCAGCCGCTCCCATCACACTTGTGCTCCAGACCCTTCACCAGCTCCGTTCCCTTCTATCAACTCACTCCAGCACCTCAAGGTTTTTCTTGTTGTGAGGGGCCCAAAACTGACCCCAGGATTTGAGGTGCAGCCTCACCAGTGCCCAGTACAGGAGGACGGTCACTGCCCTGGTCCTGCTGGCCACACTGGTGCTGATACAGGGGGTTGTTGTGACAAGTGCAGGACCCAGCACTTGGCCTTGTTGAACCTCAGACAATTGGCCTTGGCCCTTCAATCCAGTCTACGCTGGGACATTGGGCAGTCAGGAGAGGTGGCCACAACCCTGCTCCAGCCGTCAAATACAGACTAGAGCTCTCTGCAAAGCCTGGGCAGCTCTCTCCATCATGCTTTCTTCAGTAGGAATGCCACTTTCCCATCTCTCAGGCCCTGACCATTCTTAGTTCAGTAGCTTCCTGCAAGAAATTCAATGCGTTCCATTTTCTCTGCCACTGAAAAAACTGTCTCATTGTATAGGGAGGAGAAGGTAGGATCCTGAGAAGCACAAACCAACAAATCTACTTTCTTACGCAAATACAGTAATTTGTTCTAGGGAAGCAAAGTCAATCTGAAATGATGTACAGTTTCTGTCTTTATAGACAAGATTTCATAATTTTTAAGCAGCAAAACAGAGAAAAATCATACTAACAAAGCTGGTCCGCTCAGTACCAGATGTTGCACTAAAATTCCATACTCCCAAACTTTTTGGTTATGCAAAAGTAATCACCAGCTTATTACTTAAGCATGCAAACGCTTAAAAAATTGCCTGCCAATCCTTACTCGAGACTATTCAGTGTTAGCAGAAAACGATTCCTTTAAACCACAAATGAAACAGCTGGCTCTGAACATGAGGGATGATCCCAATCACCCCTCTGGCTGTAGACCTGGGTGCAGGTCTCTGGGTGAACAAACCGCCCCATGAGTGTCACACAGGGAGTCTCAGCGCCTCAAGCACTCCATCCAACAAGTTGCTGCCTGTTAAAGCAGGATATTGCTATGGCATAAATGAAGAATCCCTGTCCTAGAGGGAACAAAACAGATCAGGTGGCTAAATAAAAGCAACTAGTATCCTCGGAACATAAATAAAGGATACAAGGGCGCCACACTATGATGTAGCTTCAGTTGTGGAGATGACCTAAATGCACCAAGAAGTCTTATAATCTCTTTCCAGGTATATTTCATTAATAAGTTACAACCCCAAATATGTATGCAGCTAAATAGTTAAATTAAAAAAGAAAAAAAAACACTACACACATCACACTGAAACCAAGTATTAACAATTTTTTTAAAAGTAATTCCTCTGCTCTTTACTAAAGTCCCTGTAAGCAGCAGCCAGTGACCACCTCGGAGATCATACCCTAAAGCCAGAGCTAAAGCAGGACTGGGAGAGGGATGGGAGGACTCAGAGGGCTCTGTGTGTGTGTGTGTTCACGAAACGCTTCTTCCCTGCCATAGCACCCGTGTCTCATGAGAACCCTCTGATGGCAATATCCATTTAGCATCATCAAAAATTAAAAATGTTACAAATCCCGGCATTTGAAAACTGAATTAGCTGTGAAAGATAATGCAGCCAGCTGCACTCTGGAATCAACCAAATATACTTTATCAACAGTCCCTTTGAGTAACTTCATAAAATCAAAATATTGTCTTGAAACCTGAATGCTGTATGCTTTTGGTCTGGATTTTGTAGGTTATGTTTTCCCCTTGTCCAAGCCCATGGAGCCAAGTTTTGCTCCCACCAACATTTGTCCATCTCCCCTGGATGCAGCTCGTTGGAGGGATGAGCTGTGACAGGCGGCTCCTCTGCTGCAGTCCGGGCTGGGGCTGCAGGACAGTGCGAGACGTCGAGATCTCCCCTCAGGCAATTACTATAATTAAGGGACAATATTGAAAGCCAAATCCCTGCCGCTTGTAAGGCAAATCATGTAACGCACACAAAGCAAGGTGTTTAAAATTGTCGAGTATGGAAAATACTACAAGCTGGGTAGGTGGTGGTGAACTTAGCTGTTAGCAAGAAAAAACATAATTATTTCTGTTTGCACTGGCTAATCAGAAGCCTCTTGTTTAACAGATGGAAAACAAAACTGATTACATCCTGCGCGAGTGCAGGTTGTAAGACAAGCATGCTTAACAAGGATTCAAACTCTTAAAGGATCAAGGAATGGCCGTGGCCGAGTGCCCTTGCTTTTCACCAGCGGGATCCCAGCACATTAACTCAGATTAGGTTAGGGCTGAAACAAATTCATGGCTTTTATCCTTGTCCAACTGTGCAAATAGCTCAGCGAGTGCATACCTCAGCAGGCCAAGTAGCATATATTGAACGTGTTCTAAATAGGAAAATATTTTTCTTTTCTTGAGTAGGAAATACTGTACTGTAAGTCATGACTGAAGAAAACCTGCACTGGGGAGTAAGATGCAAGTGCTGCTGTGAGCACCACGAACACCTGATTTGTATCTGTCACCGGGAGAAAAGCTGCCTGTGGAGCTGTAGGACCCAGGAGCAGCCCTGGTGAAGATTTCCTTAAAGATAAAGCACTTCCAGCAGGCCGAATTTGAGTATTTGCCAGTGTCACAGATGGCAAAGTTTTCATTCTAAGATGCAGTTCTGGGGAATTAAATCAAAATCGGCCCAACAGGCAGCAAATCCCCAGGGTGCCCTTGGCAAACGTGAGGACTGGCTGCAACCAAAGGAGAACTCTTCTCTGCTTGATAACTCTCTCACGTGCCCAAGTCAAAGTTTCCCTGCACAGACTTATCAATTTTATGATACTACATGAGGGGAAGGAGCAATCTAAAATTTTAAGATAAGAAAAAAATTCCCATGAAGACAACAGGAGACTGTCAGATTAAATGCTAAGAAAATAAAAAGGTTGGATTTAACCTTACTCTAGCCACATCTTTTCCTAATCAATTTGAATTTGTATACCATTTCTTGATGGCAACAATAGTTCTGAGCATTTCAGCTCCCTGTCTCTACAAGCAGTACCCCTGAAAAGACATTAACTGCAGAGCTGACACATCCCACCGGCGTGTGAGCCGGGAGGGACAGCCAGCATCAGATTATGAGAGCAGGTACAGTCTGTCTGCATGGGGAAAAAGCACACAAGGGTCTTTTCCCTCAAGACTTTAAAAAAAAATAAAATAAAAATTATTTCTCATTTATCTCTTTAATTAAAGGAAAAATTATTCCTTGGTATGAGGCAACTTTGAAGCACCTTTCTGGCCCCCCAGCCTGTGCAGTGTCACCTCCCAACCAACATGTTGTACCAGTAAATAGAGCACGAAGGCAGGACAGGGCCCTGCTCTCTCCACGTGGCACTGGTGTCCCTGTCCCTGTCCCGCCTCCACATTCCAGGCTGCCAGCTGAGCCAACTGGTTTGCACAGTCCTAGCTCCACAGTTTGGGTTTTATGATCAACCAGATTCAAAGCCTAATCCTGCAGAGGTTTAAAAACCCGCCTACCCGTAAATATGTGAGTAGTCCCACGGAGGTCAAACATCAAGTTTGGCACATTCACAAGTCTTTTGAGAAGCCAGTATAAGTACATGATTTGTAAATATTCTGCTTCATGGGACACAATACTTAACAACACTTTTTGCCCCAACTTGGTACTGCACTGACATCATACAATCCATGCACCATCATGACTCAAAATTTAACATTTAACATTTTGAGTCCGCAGTTTCTTTCAGGTGTTCCTACCGCAGCTTTGCTTTTGAACCACAAACATGATGGAGCAGATTTAGTTTTTACAGACTGGTTTATGTACCGTCTCTGTAGCCCAAGAAATGTTGGAGCATAGAGGAGACAAACACCTTAAAAGCGAATATAAATATTATGATTTCATCTATACTAATATTTATGGAATTAAAGAAAGACCCTCCTCTTAATTGCATGGGTATAAATTAAGAATGACAACACTGTACAGAAACCCCTCATTAAACTATCACATCTAAGTATCAATTAAACGAAGTTGGGGGATACTACAGCCTGCTGTAGCTACTGTACTTACTAAAACTGCAAGGGAAGAACAAAGACCCACACAGCCTGTACATTAATTAAACATTCAGGTTAACTATTTGTTCCTTTCAAACATCTGCAGAGGAGATGAGCAGGTGCAGGACTCAAAAGGGACATGTCCCTCACTCCTGATCCCACTGCTGAACACCCAGCGCCAGATCAATGAGGACAAATAATCAAAATGGCATTTTGTTTTCCAGTACAATTCGCCAGCTCGCTCCCCTCACGCAAAAAAAGGAGCATCCACCGACGGGAGTGCAGGCTGGGGAGCTGGTGGATGGGTTTTGCTCTACCTGCAGCAGATGTCAAAGCCAGGAGCGCCCACGCTGTGCTCCTGACAGCGCCCAGGGCTGGGGACATCACGCCTGCTGCCATGGCAACCGACAGTGATGTCCCACACAGCATCACAGACCCCACTCCACCTGAGACGTGGGCAGGGAAGTGCAGACTGTGGATCAGTGTAAACCTCCAATGGAGAGTCCTGGGGGGAGGGATTACTCTGGTACGTGCAAAAGCCCTTTTTTGAAGGAATTACGCCAAAATTTCATAGTTGAAATACCATGAGACAGGTGATTATTCAACCATCCACTGCATTGACCAAAACTAACTGCAACGCGCTTCTGATCCTGTGTAAGAAACGAGATGTGATCTGTTTCAGCTGGTATCACTATAAATATTCCCCAGAGACACAACCCTGCGTCAGTCAGTATAGATGAGTCAGCTCTGCTTCGCTTTCAGAAAAATTTGTTACTTTTTTTTTTTTTTCTTTTCCTACAAATGCTCAAAGACTGAATGAGTCCTTCACCCTCCAGCAAGAGTCGTTCCCAGGAAGGGCTGTGACGAGGCAGAATGGAGGCAATGGCACCGCTGTGGCTGGGTCAGGAGGGCAAAACCGAGTCCTCCAGATTTTTAAAACCGACATTATTCCCCCCTCCCAAGCAAAGCACTACATATTGAGAACAAGCAAAATGAAACAACAATCAGCCTGGCTGCTTGGGGTGGGGTCTGGGTGCAAGTCAGGATGAACGAGCCCACCTGCAGACGATCCCAGGGGTGCGGATGAGCGAGGTGGCCGGGATGTCGGCACCAACACGGCGCTCAACCCGGGCAGGTGCGGCCACCGGCCACCCGCGACCTTCGCTCCCGGGGAACGCGACAAACGCTCCGCGCTTGCGGAAGCGTTCGCGGAGAACCTGCCCGCGCCTCCGCGCCCGAACGACCTTTCAATCCCCGTCACGGGGCCCGCGCCCGGGCGGCTCCGGCCTCCCCGGCTCCCCGCGATGCGCCGGGCAGCGCCACCCGCCTTACCGCACGTAACCGCCTGGCCGCCCGCCGCTGCCACCGCCACCCCGCAAACAGGCCCGCGTTTCACAACGCCCGTTATGACGTTCGAAAACAGTTATTCCCGTTCTGCCAGGCCGCGGACGGCAAAATCCCTCCGGGTGGCTGCAGATTTCCCCCGCTCCCACCCGTCACCCGACACCGGCTGTCGCGGGTTCCCCCACGCCGCGCTCGGAGGGGACGATGCCCGGGCCCCGCGCTACCTGCCCCGCCGCGGCGGCAGCTCCCGCGCCGCGCTCCCGCCTCGGCCTCCTCCGGCGGCG
>VWYH01002215.1:99146-204805 GCA_013399365.1 Pampusana beccarii
GGCGGGCGGGGCCGGGAGGGCGGGCCCGGCCTGGCCGCCTTAGCGGGTCCCGCTGCCCGCAGGGGTCCCGCGTCTCCCCGAGCGGCACCGGGACAACGAGCCGCAGCGGGCCCGGGTCAGGCACCGGGGGCCCAGCGGCCCCAGGGCACAGCATCCCCGGGATGTGCCGGTTCCAGCCCCGGAGCCACCCAGAGCACCTGCAGCACCTGGGTACTCGGATCCCCAGCTCTGGTGGAAGCTTCTCGTTTAGTCAGAATTCGTTAAATTAGAATTACCTAGAAAAGAAGGTTCAGGGGAGACCTCATCACCGTGTGCCAGTATTTAAAGGGTGGTTACAAAGAAGAAGGAGCCCCCCCTTTTTGCAAGGAGTCCCATGGAAAAGCCGAGGGGCAATGGGTACAAGTTACTCCTGGGGAGATTCCGATCAGATACAAGAGGGAAATTCCTCCCGATGAGAACAATCATCTACCCAGGGAAGTGGTGAATTGCCCAACACTGGACACTTTTAAGATGCAGCTGAACAGCGTGCTGGGCCAGACTGGGCTTTTGCCAGGAAAGGCTGGACCGGATGGTCCTTGTGATCCCTTCCAACCTGGTATGCTTCTGTATGATTCTATGATTCCTGGTATTTTTGTTGAGACAACAGTGGTGAGAGTTTGGGAGAGTTTGAGCAGGTGAAGCCCTGGGTGATGCTGAGTGTCTGAAGGAGCCGGGGCCAGCTGTGAGCCCGGGCAGGGCTGAGCCGCAGGGTGCAGAGATGCCCCAGTGAATTAGGGAGATTCACATCTTTCATAACTCCCAGTCGAACATGACTCACCCTTCACGACTTCCAGGGAAGCTGGGGCTGAGTCTGTAACGAAATTCTCCCGGTGACAAGGTCAGGTGGGGAGTGCTCTGCTATCAGAGAGGAACAGAGGCTCAAACTGTGCTGCTTTCAGGATGAGATATAAAAATGGGTCCTTCGTTGGAGGCTCCTGGAGAGCTCAGAGCATCACCCACAAGATAAACAGGAGAATCATCCCACCCAGGAAGCTCCTGGTGTTCTTGATAGTCACCCTTCTGGCTAAACCAGCCTTTTCGTTAGAAAAATAAATCACTGCTAAGAGTTCACATCCCACCCACGAGAACTCATAGTTGTTTTGGGTTTGTTTGTTTTTGTTTTTGTTTTTACCATGAATTATTTCCTACTCTTTCTATAAGCAACAGTGGGAATGGATGGTGAGAGGCAGTTTTCCTACTCGTGCTCTCACCTGGCTCATGCCTTTGCTTTCCCAGCGGCATCTCTCCAGAAAGGCACCGCTCCTGTGGCTGTCGCAGCACCCTCAGCAGCGACGGGTGCACGGCCCCAGCACACCCAGGAGCAGAACTCGGTGTCACCCTGCTCAGAAACATGACCAGAGCACACACAGCACCTGAGAACTTTGAATTGCGGTTCAAATTAAATAAATCTCGCAAGGGAATTTATGCTGACCAGAAACATAGAAATGCAGCGGCGTGTGGGGTTCGGTGAGATCTCAGGAATTTCTTGGCGTTCATGATGGGTGGTAGAGGGGAAAGGGTTGCGTGGAGCCACACATAGACTTTAGAAATGCATCTATGGCAGCAAAGGCTGAAGTGATTGTGCCTGATACCAACTCCAGACTAAAATAAAGTCTATGGTCTGCCACCAGCATAGGAACCAACAGAAACAAGACGTCTCTTTCAAATTTGGAGAGTTACTTCTAACCACAGCTGTTTGTCAATCCAGCTGCCAAGGCAAGCCTACGAGTGCGAGTTTCGTAACCAGAGCACGGGGTTGAAATCAGGGTGAAGTGTCAGCTTTGGCCAACCTCTCGGATCTGCTGCTCACAGCAGTCCCTGCCTTCCATCTTCCCCAGCGCTCTGGGTCGTGTCAGAGCCTGCCCTGGGCTGATTTCACTTGCTGGCCCACGAAAAAAACCCAGCCCAGCAAAAACAGCTCTGCGGCTTTCTGCTAGGGTGCACTGAACGCACCACCCAAGATTCAGAGGAGCGAGGGAAGAGAGAGGGCTGCCGGCATGTAGGCAGGACCCCATGGGGGAGCAGGGACATGGGACATCCTCTGTCATCCCTTTGGCTGAGCCACGGGCTGCACTTTCATCCCAAGCAGCAATTCCTCAACCTGTCCCCTGCTAAAGTGCAACGCCAGCTCTTCGCCCTCTGCAAAGGGCACTTGCACAACAAGGAGTGTGATTCACAGAGCACTGCGTCCCCGCCTTGCTCCCCCCCCTAGCGTCGTACCTGCTGCCGCCCTGTCTTCTCAAATATATCCTTTTATTACCTCCAGGCATAAAAAATTCTTTTATTACCTTCAGGAATGCAGAGATTGCGGCCTGTTCCCTACAGCCTTTCTTTAGCTCAGGAGATCTTTATGCCACAAAGGACTTGTGGTGTGGTTGGGGCAGCTGCAGGTGGGATAAGAACAAGCAGAGGGAGATGTTTAGTATCTGTGCAGAGATCAATTTTCATTACTTTCTGGAACATGTATCTACCAAAAGATGGCAGCAAATATCCTCATATGGAGCTGAGCATCAGCATGGTCTGCTCTGCTGGGCTTTATCTTTCATACAGGCTATGAGCTGTAGATTATCCTGGCAAGCACCAGATGAACCAAAGGATTATACTAGATGTTCTCAAGGGAGAAAAATCTCTGCTTGTGACTTTGGTTTAAATTTTAGAGACTACTTCAACAATATAAAAATCACCAAAATGCTCTAAACGTCAGTTCCCTCTTATTTTGGCATGTTTCGGTAATTGATTATTTTACCAGGTGAAAATGGAATAAAAGGGAATCCATCGTAACAGATTTGACAAATAATAATGCCAGAAATAATGCACATAGAAGGTCTGTCTACATGTTCCTTGCCATCACAAGCTTTAGGTCTCGAGCACACAGAGAGCCTTATTTAACATCAGTTTGCTGGGAAATCTGGAACCGCCCCACCCTTCGTTACATAAACCTGCATGTCAAAGGGTTATTTTTAAGCTCTGTCCTGTATCACTGATGGATATAGCAGTGATCCTGGTTCTGATACTATTTCATACTGATTGAATAAATCAAAGTCAAGAGTTTCACCGCAAGTACCAAAACCATCAGGTTATGGTGATGGGGCTTGTTCAGACGAGTGCAGCTTTATGCTTGTTCTGTGCAGCAGGTAGTGGTGAGAAGATGGGAGGATCAGCCCTTCTGCATTTCAAATATGCTTCTGATTCAACTTCTTCATAAAACAGGATCAGTAAATACTATTTTCATTAAGCACATTTATACAGCTAAACTATGCAAAACTGTCATTTTTTCTCTGCCTCACAAAAGAAATTAGCTGCCTAAAATGAAGCTGTGAGAAAAAAATCGCCCCGGTGCTCATTTGCAGCTATGTCTAATTCAACTGCGGCATCACTGATAGCACACAACATGTTTGAACAGCTGAAAAACTCATTAGCCATAGATCCAGGATGTATTTGTTTGGTAGACTTTGATTTGTCCCTCTTCAATAACAAAAATGTTTTCAGCTTATTAACTTGCAAGGAATTCATTCATAAACAGCCAAGAACACGCTGATGGAATGATAAAATAAGCAAGGATGCCTCGCTGTTTGGTATCACACTATCTAAACACATCTTCATGCCTCTTACACTTAGCCTAATGAAGTTTTGCTGCTCCAAGCAAGCCCTTCCTGCCTGCTGGCCCCATGGCAGAGGACAGCCTGTTTCCACCGCAGCAAACGCTGCATCGGGGATGCTTGCACAGCTCCAGTGCCCCATGGGGCATTTGTACATCATCATAATTTCTACCTTGACCAGTGTAAATGAATTGCTCCTGATCTCCAAGAACAAGCATAAGAATAAGATGGAACTGGAGCTATTTAGCTTGTAGAACAGGAGGCTGAGGGGAGACCTTTTCGCGCTCTCTACAACTGCCTGAAAGGAGTTGTAGTGAGGAGGTGTTGGTCCGTTCTCCCAGGTAACAAGATGAGGGGAAATGGCCTCAAGTTGCTCCAGGGGAGGTTCAGATTGGATATTGGGAAATATTTCTTCCTGGAAAGGGTTGTTGGGCATTGGAACAGGCTGCCTTCACCAACATGGCAAGGTGAGCTTCACCGAGAGAATAAGCCCCAGTTCAAAGCACAGAAGAAAGAGCTTTTTTTAGCATCCCTGACCTGTGGGCTACCCCAACGCCATCCAACACCGTCTGCAGTGGGCTTGGGGTTGGCAGGGATTGGGGACACAGGGATGTTACAAGCCCAGAGAGAGACTTATTGATTCTTAAGGAAGAAAGCCAAAAAGCAGAGAACAAAAGGGGAACGTAATAAAAGCTAAACTCCCCGAGCTCCTTTTGATCTGGGAGAAATAACAGAGATCCACCTGACGTTATTACAGCCCTTGCTCACTCCCTTTGGGTTATGTTTGTATTTCCCTTAACCAACAATGATCAAAGCCGAGAGCCTCTCCATCACTGTATGTTTTCCTTTTTTGCTCCAAACAAAAGTTGCAAAGGTTTCAACACTATATGTCGCGCCTGTCCTGGACCGGTGATCTGCTTCAAACAGAGCTGTTCACAGGAGCACAAACTCCTGTGGTCTCAGTAACCTCATCTTCACATTGCAGAGCCAAACAAGCAGCTCCCCAGGCGGGGGAGAGGGGGAGGTAATACAGAATCACGGAATTGTTTTGGTTGGAAAAGACCTTATAGGCACCCTCAGCCTTGGTTTCAGCAAAACGGATGTTGCGGCTTTTACAACTCAAATTGTTTGGGGAGAGTTGGAAGTTTAATATGTTGGGTGAGGCTGTCTGGAGTAGTTGTCTCATTGAGGATGGAGCGTGGACAATGTCAGTAACCATGGGGAAGCGGTGAGTGACACAGAGGCATCAAGCGTGGCATTGCTGCAAGCAGCTGTGACTGCAGGTATCAGAGAGAGCTTTGGAGAATAAAAGAGGAAAGCCAAAGTCCTGCCCTCCTAGCATACTTCGTTTTTTCTGCAGATGTTGGAGGATGCAGCAGCCTTCTCAGGAAAAGGGAAAATCAACACCAAAGTTTGCGGTAGTCACAGTATTTTTCTAAATATACATGATCATCTTGTCTTGAAAGCAACACTAAAGAAGCAGCGAAGATATGGTATGTAAGATAAATAGGTGATAAATACACACCAAGCAAAACATTGTTTGTAGGCTATTTAAATTCAGGAAGCATTGGTATTAATTTGGCAGATAAGTCTTTCACACTATGCTTACACAGCTGCAAACATGATTATTAGCAATAGTGTATAACAATTATTTTACTTGTTCAGGACCAGACTCTGCTGAATAGAACTGGAAGAACCCTCTTCACCACATCAAGTAGAGACAGTGGGGATGGCAGAAGCTGGACTTTGGGTGAGAGAGTTTTCTGGCCACCGTGCACACCTGACACTTCTGTGCTGGGTGTTCACGGGCAAGAATGTGGTCAGAAAATGAAGATATCCAATATTCATGGATATCAGTATCCATTGGCAACCGGTTCGAGAGAAACCATCCGTCATGCAAGGGATGAGACAGATATCAAAAGTGCAATCATGGCTCATCCTCGGTACATTTGCCAGGCAGCGGCAGGGATGGACAAGAGATTCGGGGAAGGAAGAAGCTGCCGGAGCTCACGGCTGACCGCGGCCATCGGCACAGCAGGAGCTTTCACAGCCGCGTGAAATGTTCAAGGAAAATTCACCTTGGCAAACAAGAACTGCTGGAGCTAAAAGGATGCTTGGTTTTTTGTCATCTTCACCAATGAAGTTTAAGCACTAGAACGCAGCTGGAAGCAAACAGGGACTTGGCAGCAAAATATTCACATTGGATTAATATGTGTCAAAAAAAGAGAAAAGGCGAGTGGTTCAGTGTTATTTAACTGGTTATTTAACCAAGCCATGTTGTGGTTGCCTGACTGAATAATCCTGCAAATACTGACAAAATGTAAGACTGCTTAAGAAAAAAATAAACCAAAACCACTATGAACATCTGTTCATCAGCTGCACTGTTTATTCTGTGCAGTTAAACCAAATGCATGAGAACTACTCTAAATGTGGCTGGGCTATGTGCGTGCATCCCCAGTCTTAAATGCAGCTGTATCTTCAGTACCCAAGAAAACAGGACACATAGGTTTTGAATACAGGTTTTTAAATTCCTTCAGATAAAACCGAGTATATAAACGAGAGCTTCTGTATCTCTAAGCTTTGTGACAAATGGTTTCTGTTGTTGCTGGGTGGATGCAACTGTGATTACCACTGAAGCAGATGGTGGAAACTGCCACTGGACTAGGAAAGTAGAATAATTTTTCCTATTTATTGCAATAAATAGCGTTCATTAAATTATTGGATGTCCCAAGCAAGACAGATACACCCATACAGAAGGGTGTATATTCTCTTATATACAGCTTTTCCATTCGAGCTGCTTCTTTCAATGACAGAAAGGGGCATCTCTGGGTCAGGTAAGAACAGCCCATGCCAGAGAGCTGCATTTTTTAGTTTCCTTCCCACATGGGACTGCAGGGAAGCGAAGCACCCATGGAGAGGACCAGGGGCGGCCAGTGGGTCCTTCCCACCTCACTGTGCATTTAGACCCATCCTTGGCATTATACGGGATTAGCCAGAGCTCTCGTTTCAATGCCACAACACATGAGTTTTCCTCTTCAAAAAACTCAAAATATTAGGACTGCCCAACAACTGACCAGCAAGAATAGTAGGGATGTACTACCAGAAACTCCAGAGGAAGGATTACATGGTCAGGAGCCTGCAAGAGGCAAAGACCTTTCACAGCCCTTTCAGCAAGTCCTGGCATCAGATTAAAGCCGGGTATCAAGTGCACTCGTAATTCCATCCCTTGCAGGGAGGGGAGGACTGTGTTAGCACAAGGCAAATCGCTGTTTGCAATGGAAGCCAGGCAGCTGCTCTGGGGAAGAGGTTTGTTTTGGGGCTTTTCTGAAAGACAAAAGATGTCTCAACTGCAAAGGGGGATTCCTCAGAGGACACAGATCCCGGTGCCAGAGAAGCAGGCTGTGCCATGATGCTCAGTCTGTCCCCACATCTGCTCCAGCCTCCACAGAAAAGGGCTCTTCAGGGTCTTTATAATTCACACTTCCCAGCCAAGGATCTCAGGCAAAGTGCTAGCCAGAAGCTCTGCTTTCCAGCCTGCTTTGCACTTACAGAAACATCTAAAAAAAAAGATTTTCTCCTGAAGAAATATGGTCTACAGCTGGGGATGAACATTGCTGGTCACCTTGGGGTCACCTCGCTGAGCCACATGGGGAGGATCAGTGGGTGACTCGAGCCAAGAATCCCTAAAACTTCTGGATTGACATTTATAAAAATAAAGGCAGGTGCAGGGTAAAAATGCAGCAAAATTATGGTGCAAAAGATTTTGCAAATTAAGTCCATGTGGACGAGGTGAGGAGGGATTCCCTTCCAATGTTGGAGGGAAGACCAGAGCAAAACCTCCACCTGCTTGCTCAGACACAACTGAGAAAATAGTTCAGATGTTTCACTGCACTAAGCTGAGCTCAGGGCAGCCTTTCCATGGATCCCAGCAGGGTTTGGAGCAGAAATCATTTCCCGAGCACAAGCCAAAGCATTACCCGACGTCTGGCACTTGTGCCGAGGCTGGGAGCAGCCTGGCTTTAGGGGATGCTGGCCTTGGGAGCTCGGCAGAGATTTGTTTTCTGCATCCAGCCTGGATTAAGTCCAGCAAGCAGGACAGTAATAGCAGCTTGCAGAGCATCCTGGAAGAACGTGGGTTTCCCCTTTTGGAAGAAATTCTGCTGTTTAATCTGCTCCACCTTAGACAAGGAAAAGGCAATTTTCGTCTCAGCTCTGAGAAACATCAGTCACAGCATGGAAATCCAGTTAAATTATGAAAGAACAAGGCAGAATTTTACAATAAACACTGACTGCACACACATGCACATACACATCAGCCCCTCTTTCATTGATTACAATTAGTGCTACCAATTTCTACTCTCTTTGGATCAAAGTGTTTTATTTCTGCCTGTCCAAAAGCCTCTTTTGATCTTTGGTGTTAAACTTTGATTGAAAGCTTTTGTGAAGGAAATTCCTCCATGAGTTCAACACTCGGCACACCAAGCTGTGAACAAGGCACCTAATAAACAGAATAATTCCTCTTAGTGAACGTGACAAAGCTCCCATTAAGCAGCAGATGTTAAGACTAGCCCAGGGACAGTTCAGGAGCACATCGGACACTTGGTTTCAGCCACTTCAGGCCATCACTTTGATGCACGTCACCCCGGTGGTGGCACCAGGGAGAAGTCCCAGGGAAAGGGCAGCAGCTCAGGGCCAGCGGTGGCACAGCCACCACCCTGTCCCCTGCCAGCACAGACCATTACACCGCTCTTACTCTGCATTTTTAGACTTTGATTGCCAATATTTTTGCAGGTAGTTATTTATACGAATAATTTATAAAATACACTAAAAGACAATCTTTCTAAAGCGTTTGTTTATTATACAATATTTCTTGGGCTTATATTTCATGCTTGCAAAGGATTACAAAGTAACAGGTCTATCCTGGTCCATCCCTGGGATGGCAAGTGCAGGAACAGAGGTGGCAGAGCCACACTGGATAGCAGGATGGTTTTTAATGGGGCTATAGTGTAGGCTTGGACTTGTTGTATGTACCCTGCTGGCAGAAGCACCCACAGAACTATTAAAAAAAAAAAATATTGAGAGAGGAAACCTCACTGCCTGCCTTGTGCTCAGCTCGTCAGACAAGAACAGCTCACATGTGCCATCTAGTGATGCTGATATTTCATAGATGAAGAATCTTCTGAGCAGGAGCAAAAATACCCTGGAAGCTTTGAAGGCCCAAAGCCATGAGGATGGCCATGAGCACGGCCACCGGCGAGGCTGCGCGAGTACACGGTGCTTCCCAGGCGCTATCACCCTGCCTGGGAGCACTAGGCTGCTGGCGCAAAAAAAAAAAGCACAAACAAACAAAAAACAAACAAAAAAACCCACAAAGCAACCGCACACGGGAGCGGTGCCCGGCACGGCCAGCCGGTCCTGCCGGGTCAGCGCCCACGGTGCGGGGCCGTCCGCGGGGAAACACGGCGGGCTGAGGCGGGAGAGCTGGGCCATGGAACGGGCGATCGCAACTGCCAGGAACCGCGGGGCGGGAAAACTCTCCGGAAACGAGCCGGGAAGGCGGGCAGCGCGGGCGGCCGCTACCGGACCCTGCCCGACCCCGCAGCGGGGCTGCCGGAACGGGTGGGCGCCCCTGGCCCGGCCGGACACACACCCGGCCCCGTCTCACCTCCGCTGGGCCCGGACCGTCTCCTGGTGCCGGGCGGAGAGAGGGGGACAAGGAGGCCCGAGGGAGCGGGGGCGCCATGGCCGAGTCCCCGCCGACCCAGGCAGCGCAGGGGTGGGCTCGGCCCCGGCGGGGGACAAGGCCCGAGACAGCGGGAACCGCTCACGGGAGGGAGGCGACAGCGGCTCCCCAGGGGTCCCGCCGTTCCATCGCGGGGGAGGGGAGGTCGAGGGGGCGCCCGCCCGGCCCGGTCCGCCCGTCCCCCCGGCGCCTGTCCTCCCGCTTCCCGGCAGACCCCGCGCCGCCGCTGCTCACGTGACCCCGCGGAGAGGAAAGGCGGAAGGGGCGTGGCATGGCGCGTCACGTGGTGGGGCGCGGGGAGCGCTCCCTCGCTGTGCGCCCCCTGGCGGCGGCGGGCGGGGTCACGGCGGCCCATTCCGAGCTTCTCCCGAACCGAAGTCCCTTAAAACGCGTCTCCTTCGCAAGCGGTTAAATATCTAAATTTGAGTATCGCTCTGCAGAAGAACCACCCGCCCCTTGGGTGTCAGTCGCCATTCGTGCTGCTTGCTGCGGGGTTATTTGATAACTTCAAGTGGAATTACCGTCAGGCAGGACACAAACCCACCAACCAATAATTACCTATGAGTCGTTCGCAGCACGGGCAGCCTCAGACATGCAGATGCACAGTTCAATAACTCAATTTTCCTGCACAGTTATTTCAGAGTCCCCTCTCCCCAAGCACCCCCTGGCCGCTGCCAGATGGGGCAGGTTGGGCCCCGAACTGCTCACACTCTCTGCAACTTACTGCTTCGCTATATAATTCAGTTTTCCACCCCAGCCGAGCATCGTGGTGCTGGTTTTTGACCTAAACCAACAGGTCAGAGCACAGGGGGCAGAGCTGAAATTCCCATACAAACTCAAACATCCTTTAACACCTCTGAAATCAGAGAAATCTAACAGAAAATCCCGCTCCTTCACCACATTGCAAAGGAAGCAAAAGCAAATTCTCCTTCCAGCCCTTTGCTGGCCTCAGCTGTTCGTGCTGTTATGAGCAGGAATGACGATTGTCCGAGCCGGGCTGTGACAGAAGTGGCTCCTGGGGACGGTGCTGGTGGCAGCAGGTGACAACTCTGACACCTTCCAGACAGGGGTCTCAAACAGGGACACCAACAAGCTGTAGCAAGGTGCCTCCATATTGCACAGCAGCCCCACCACTATGGAGTATTACTTATTTGCCTCCTTTTTTTTTTTTTTTTTAATTTTTTTCCGCTAATAGGAGCAAAATGAATTCCGTACTACCAGCTGAAGTGCACGCAGCTACTTCTGACACTGGTAAAAACCAATCTTGAGGTTCTTTGAACATTTGCCTGGCATCTTCCTGAAGCACTTGACCTACATCTTCCCCCTACTCTTCCTTTGCTTCTGTATATTCAAAACAACTACTTAAAGGAGTTATCTGTTTTTCTGTGCTTAACAGTAATACAGTCTCTAATGATATGGGGGAAATCCTCACAGATCAATCATGTTTTCAGTCTGCAACATCTACCGTATACCTTATTTATACAGAAAATTCTCCCTTTAAACTACCTCATGAATTGATGAGGCCCTTTTATACTACCTTAATCAGATTGGAGATTTTAACTGAAACTTAAATACATGGTCTTTGCAGGCTGTAGGACCTGATGAGCAGTTTCTATACGATTTGATCACGAAATATTTAAGCAGAGCTGGACACAACCTCAGCCTTTGCAGAAATGTGGATATGTATCAGGCTCCAGCTGCTCCAGCTGACTCAAAACACATGTCTAACAGGAAGATTACAAGAGCTCCTATTTTTGCTATCTCTCATCACTCCCCTTTCTTGCCACCCTGCATCTATATCTTGCATCAGACTGCTCCTGGCTGAAGGTATGTGAGCTTGAACCAAAACAAGATCTCCCAAATCCACCGCCAATAATAGCCGTTATAAGAAAAGCTTCCACCAGTTTCATGCTGAGGCTGGCACTGATGGGTCTGTTTGTGGTACCGAGCACACGTTCCCCAGCCAGCACCCAGTCACTGCATCACCTGCTTTCTGCATCAACAAGATGTATGTCCTGTCACTCTTTTCTGATGTCTCATGTGCTTCATAATAAATGTCAAGAGCTACCAGCTCATAGAGTGACTTCTGGTAAGCCATTTACCTTATTTCTACAGGCAGCACCCACCAGCCAAGACCTTACAAGGGCCAAGTGGGTGAATTTCTCAATGTGGGTGACCAACTCAGATGGGGAGAGGTGCCAGGCAAAAGACCAGCCACCACTACGAAGGGACTTTCTTAGTTTTGATCTTCGCAGCATTCATCAATGGGAGAAGAAACCCATTTCATCAGGTGTCTGGCCTGGACAAAGCCAGAGCTCTACGGTTTGTGCCTGAGGATGGCACAAAGTATCAGCACCACCACCACTTCCTGGGCTGCCTCTTCACCCTTCGGTCCCAGATGTGCACACAACAGTGGGGAAGAACAGGGCTCTGTAGCTCCCAATAACAGATGGGGGTACCTGACACCCCTCCAAGCAGCAGCAGCCTGGGACACTGCCTGTTGTGACCACCCACCACTGCTGTTTTTGTCATCAGTAAAATATGCAGTTGCACCATTGCAAAACCTACTTCCCACATGCATTGGGCACAGCAAACAGCTTTCACAGTCTCCTGAGTCAGGAGTCTGCTGGTGTTGGCACTGTGGTCTGTCCAATGCTGTTTACTCCGTTACAAGTAAGCAGTTTGCATTAATGGTGTGCATGGCCTTAAATATCTGCATGTTGTAGAAGTGTTTAGACTAATTAGCAAAATCCACATAAGAAAGTGCGCGTTCCTGTTACCCCTCCCATTTCATTATGAATACAAGATCAAGAGGTTAAAGACCAGCCTTTCAAAGGTGACCAACACTTAAATACCTTGGCAGTCTGGCCCCGAGCAGTGCCCCTGTCAGAGCCAGGATCCTCTCAGGAATATATCTGTTGCAAATACTGGTTTTGTTCTTACAGACACAAACATCCTATGTCTTTGGTAGCAGCCCTGTTTGCTGGTATACAGAGAAGTAACCTTAGCAGGGAACAGAACAAAGTCACAGAGCCTAAGAAAATCAATTTGATCTTCTGAATACACCTGAGAAGTGCAACCTGCTACTGGAACCGACTGACTCAATGCTCAGCCAGGGCCAGAGGAGGGTGTTTGGAACAAGAAGGGTATGAACTTTTTAGGTGTTTCTACTGAGATAGTTCCACAAGATGGAAACACACGATACCACAAGAGCCATGAAGTGCCCTGATGTACAATGGAAGAAGTATTCCCATGAGAAGACCGTAGGCGTGCGCATTGCTCAGCCCGGGCATGTCTTCTAGGTCAAGCAGTGGGTGTCGTTCCCTGACCAGTAAACGCATCCTGTAGTCACACCAACCTTTAACTGTGTACACGGCAGTTCTGCCCATCCCATCAACTGACCACCTATGAAGAAAAGTTAAAGCTTTACCAGTAGCACAGAGTGACACATTTGGACCTGACTCCCCTACACAGAAGTGGAAGAGGAGAATTTGTGCAGTTCTGGTTTTGCTGACAGAAGTAGGAGGCTGGATTTAGCCAAGCAAGCACTTTGCTGCTCCAGGAGCATTCTCATGTGAAGTGGGTCATGTTAGTTTAAACTCGGAGTACAGTGCAGGGGATGTGTTATGCTGGTATGGTGGTGATCCCCTTCCCAGGTTACTTGGTATTCAGGATCTTGGGGAGGAGAGCAAAATCTATCCACTATTTCCTAAAGAAAAAATGTAAAGGGTCATTTTATTTTGATGTTTAAATATTTGGTTTCAAGAGAGATGCGTTTGGAAATACGGAATTGCTTTTAAACTGTGCAGTCTGCCCCATTTTTGAGAGGACTTTGGATCTGTTGCCCAGCAAGACAGATTAGCTCTCTTCTGGGCATCTCAATTGCTTTGCCAGGGCCTGGGAGCTTCCACTGACACCAGCATGGAGTCAGCATCCCCTGGTGGGTTCTTCCAGGGATCCCAACACTTGTGGTGATTACATGTTCAGTGGCCACAGAGCCAGCTTGATCCTCATCTGCGTGTTTTTTAAAGCTTGTGAGGGCAGCTGAACACTGGATAAAGCATAGGAGTGGACAGTACTGTCATTTTAAGTAATTTTCCTTATGAAAGATTCTTTCACTGGCATCCTTAAAAATTACATGAAGGTAATTCTCAATAAGACCTCTATAAATGCCCTGATTACTTGCTCTTTGCTGACTTTCTCACTGCCAATAATTACCATGGTTTGCCCGTCTCCCAGCAGAATCTTTCTTACTTTCCTAATTAAAATTCCTTTGCGGCCATCATCTAAGAACTTGTAATCCAAAAAACTCAGGCCATTGCACAAACCAGGTCCAACTCATACCTAACGTAAGCCCATTGCAATGGGGTTGACTGTTACACCCAAAACCAAAGAACCAAAGCCTGTGAAGAGCTCCTGGGCTCCTCCAGCCTGCCTTTCGCTGGGATTGCTTTCTAGCAAACCTCCCCAAGATTTATAGCAATGTAGTTTTTGAGGGACTAACTTGGGCTTTAAATACTTCGTTTCCGAGGGCACATCCTGCTATTTCATCTGCATTTTGCTTGTCCCCACCCTTAACTGCTGCTCCACACGGTGCACTAACGAATGGTGGCATCCTCAGCGCTAAACCCCTTCAGCATCACAAGCCGTGACCACATTAAGCCTCCTTTGGCTAAGCTTGCTATATTTTGCTGGTTTAACCTTTCTTCTCCAACACCCCAAATATTTTTGCCCTTCTCACAACTCTTAATTAGCTAAGGAAAAACCCCAAACCCCAGTGATGCCCAAACCTGAACACAACCACTAGTGAGGAATATGTAACACCATGTGGTAGTGGGTAATACCATGAAAATGCCCATTTGTCTGTATAACTAATATTCATTCCAAAATCATGCAACTAACACACCACCCTAATGCCAATTATTAGCTTCAAAGGCAGCAGCACAGACTAATGCTGCAGACAGATAATATCAGACATCCCTATATTAAAGCAAACACAAATTATTTAATTTCATTTCAGATTCACCTGGAGAATTGTGGCTCTCCCGTTTATTCTGCTGGTCCCCACGTGTCATGGGAATGGCATCAGCCGTGTTCACCCATCCTACCTCCATCCCAGATGCCATTGCTGCCTATTTGTCAACCCAGGCTGGTGACACCACGCCTTGGCTAACAGTCAAGTCTGCCACTGCAGCGTGTTCTAATAGCAGCTGCTGGCTATACTAAGGTGAAAATAAGACTCTTGGGGAAGAGTTAATCATTCAATTTGGAGATTTAAAAACAAACAACCAAATAAAAAACAAAAACAAAACGAACAAACAAAACCACCAACCAAACAGTCTCTCACCCAAGTTCCAATGGGGTTCTCATCTGACTGGTATTAATAAAATGAATATCAAAGAAGTTTAGAGTAATTTGGGCTGTAAAGTTGCAAGATATCTTCCAATTCAATCAATTTTTCACAAGGCATTTTGTTTTTCAGTTTAGCAGCATTTCAGTAGCTCTCAGGGAGTTTTAACTAGCTTGTTTTATAGAATAACGTGTTGCAACACATGCTGGTTGTGTGGTGGATGACTGGCAGTCTGTACTGACTAATCCATGTGGGTCCTGCTGGAGAAACCACTCAGGTCAGTGGGAATTGTCCAAACTGAAACCAGCTGCTTGTTCAAGCTTTTCTACCAGCCTGGTTCATTTAGAGGATTAACTCGCGTTTGCTTTACCTACTGTCAGAAGATCTGCCCTTCTTACAACTGCTTGTGTTTCTGGATCTTTCTGTTCTATGAAGAAAACCCCCAGGGAACCACCCCCAGCCCTATTCCTGGCCAGTGTCCCACGATGAGGAACAGAACGATGAGGAACAGACAGGCCGTGCTGGAGCCCTGCACCACAGGGATTGTGTGGAAATGCAGAGAATGGGTATAGTGCAGTTAAAAGCAAATATCTGCATGATTCATGTTTACCTTTAATTGCCAAGAATAAATTCCATGAATGTTTTTACGTGCTTTTTGAAGGTTTCTGGCTGGAGTTCTTTACAAAGTGACTGTAGGTCTTTCAGCACAATTTTGTGCATCTGGTTTCATTCATTAAGGAGTTTGTTTCCTCATATGATAAAACCAAGTCTGGCAGTGGACATCTCCATGCAGGGCGCGAGCAGTGCCAAGACATTGCCAAAGCTACTGCAGTTTGAAGTTGGATCTAGACGAAATATTCCACAAGCTTTTCTCCTCTTTCTTGGGTAGGAATTCATTGCTCTGTGCAACAGCAGATGAACGGCAGTAAAAACTCCATAAACTTATACACCAGCCGCTCAGCTCCTCTCTGCCAAAACACTGGTTGTAAGAAAACCTCATACAATGGGGATGAAAGCAGTGCAGAGCTATAAAAACATTACAAGGCTTTACATAGAGTGCTGCAAAAACACAGACTCTTGTTCATAGTCTTAAATGGCACATCCTATAGAATTCTACAGGACTAAATGATAATAACCATCACATGAATAAGTAAGCCAGCAGAAACTTTGTAGTCACATTAAATTTTACAATTCCCTCCAATACTTGGATGTCAGGGGGACTCTTGGGGGTTTGAACTGTACATTAGGAGTGGCTGATATATATGTGATATAAATCTTTAGCTTAAAGGGCTCTCCTGCAATTCCTTCTGCTCACTTGGAGTGGAATTCACTGTCAGACAGAGTCAGCACAAGGTCTGCATTTCACTTAAATCCCCCTTAAACTGTGAAAAGAAAAGGGTATTGCTCAGGACTTGGGCAAAGCAGCAAATTTCACTCTGAAAAAAATACCACAAATAGCTTAGGCATATCCAACACATCACCTGGACCAGCCCGTGGAATAACTGGGGACTGTTTCCCCTCTTCTCCCAAATATTTTGGCTGAGGTGTTTAGAGGACCCTCAAGGAATTACTCAGCCTTATCCCTTAGACTCATTCTAGGAGGAATGCATAAGGAAAATATTTCCTTTGTGGGAAGCACAGTCCATGAAGTCTCCACGAAATGCCAAGCCTAGATGTATAAATACACCACCGGGAACAGTCACCGAGACAGTAAATTGTAGTCTTATGTTTCTGAATAAGACCAAAATCCACATTTTTCAGCTCATCATGCTGAACTTTATACCAGACACAGAAACCTAGGAATAGCTGTTCCTAAAGGAGGAACAGAAGTGTGTCATGCAGCATATTCATCCAGTGGGAAATAATGTGGATTTACAGCCCAAAGACACCCATCAGTTGCTCAGAAGCACACAGAAACATATTCACAGAACCGATGAGTGGACAGTGCAAAATAAGGAATATCTTGCAGAAAACTGTTAGGACCTGAACTGGGCTCCTGCCTTCACCTCTTCCCAGAGACAGAGTAGAGCAGGCAGCGGGTTTGTGACCGGGGACACGCATCTCCTGGCCACGGCACCACCCCACAGGGGACACTGGGCCATCCGCTGGACCGCACGTGGCTGCAGCACATCTTGCTCCTTCCTTGGAGCAAGAACAACCAGAGGAGACACCTGCCCGTTTCCAGACACGCTTTAGGGTGTCCAGCACAGACATGCCCGATCCCTGCCCCAAAACAAGGCCCAGCGCCACGATCTGTGCCCAGTCTTGCAGCAGCCCAGGTGATGATCCCATCCAAGATTGCTGCCGCCCAAGCAGCCCCCTTTCTTTCCTCCCTCCTCTCTTTTTTGGTTTCCCAGCAAATTACTGGGAAGTTGTCTCTAAAGGAGATCAGGTCCGTGCAGGTTATTTTTAAACAAACATTTGGCAAAAAGCTGGATTGCAGCTTAATTGACAAGCAGGGATTTGGTTGGCATGAAAATTCTATCTCCAAGCGCTGAGGGACAATGGAGTCCTTTTTCCTGTCACAAGTGCTGTGGCTAGAAAGCTCTCTAAAATATGACAATGAAGAAGTGCCAGCTGATTTCCCTTGTTTTTTTGAGTTTTCAGAGGTCAATGGGAAGAGCAGATTAGGTTTTTTCCCCCCTTCATTTTTTTTTTAATTGGTCCTGACTGATCCACAGGGCATCACTACACACGTTGTTTTACATGAACCAAACTGAAAAGTCATATTTCTGTCACCCAGTCACAGAAAACAGCCTCTTGTACTCCCAACAACCAGCCAAAAGCAGGTCATGACAAAATGCATCTCTTAGTGCATCTTTTGACAGAAAGGTTACATGAACTCCAAATCACATGAAAACGTCTTGCCTTCACACATCTCAGCAGCTGCCTTATTTTTGTTTTCACATCATAAAATTCTGCCAATTATTTTTAAAGAGAAAATAAGCCCAATTAGGAGAACGAGAAAGGAAGAACCTAAAGACCAACACATACAAGTTTGGCCCACACTGTCAGAACTTGTATTTAATGGGTCTAGGTCCATTAACCATTTGTACAAGTCCTAACCGAGCCCTTTGTGCTCCAGCTCTCCAGGAGATGTACCACAGCTCTGCGGTAATGTCAACTGAAACCAAGCCAAAGCCCCAAACTTCCTTTCACAAAAGATATAAAAACAGATACTACAGAACACCTGTGTAAAATAGTATACCCCCCTTTGCTTTGCTTTTCTCATGGGGAGCAAAGGCGAAATTTAAGTTGTCGTTTCTCTATAGATGAATTAAAAACGGGCTAGTGAGAAGAATCAGAAACTTGGAACCAATTGTCAGAGTAGGTGTCCAATTCATCTTTTGGACAAAGTCAGCAGAAAAGGTAAGTGGATTTTTCCCCATGCGCTAAACATGGTTTATTATGCTGGGCGTAAAGGATTGCTACAGAGATCAAAGCTTGATGCGTTATACAGAGACATCCACTGAGGGTTTACCATACCTGCCATGAGATGCAAAACCAAGTTCCTGTGGTCAGTGGAGACTTCGTGACCTCTCACAAGAGTTGACCACAGCATCCTGGTCAAATACCAATAAGTTAATTACATTTTGGCTTTAAGCATCCTGTGCCGTGTGAGCAGACTAAGGGAACCTCTCCTGCCGGGTCCAGAGAGCCCCACCAACCCTTGTTGGCACTCGGCTTTCAGTGAGGAATGGTGCAAGGGGTAGGTATTGGATTTTAGCTGATTCAGAGCTATTTAAGGCAACCTGTAGGTAGATTTGGACCTCACAGAAAGGAAGCTGCAATTGAAGATTAATACTGAGCATGATTTCCCTGTCCATGCCCCAACACCCACAGCACCAAAAATTGTACCTGTAGATAAACTGACCTCCGTTCACTGCCTCTTAATCAGGCCTGAGCTTTCTAAATATTGTAATTGGCAATACCCCAAAACTAGCTTTCCTGAATACAGTCACTTTCTTTTTTTAAAGTGCGTCACTAAAGGGAAAACAAATGGCAAGTTCTTCCTTTGAAGCCGAAATTTTGAGGTGAATAAATATGAATGTCCTCTCAATGCTGTTAAGACGTACATACCTCCCAAATATCACAGCAACAGAATTAAAAAGACCCTTCTCTGCTTGCAAGGGCCACGAGCACTCGCTGCCCGAGCGCAGGTCCTGTCCTGGGGAGCAAAGGGGACGAGGGGTGAAGGGGGTGACCCTGGTGAAGCCGACAACTTTACCACCAATTTCCGCGGGGCTGTAATTCCACCAATGTGCTGCGAAGTCCCAATGTGGACAGCACAGCGTAAAGTTAGTCGAGGCCAAAAATTTTCTTTTATTTGCATATATCCTACTGTGTCTGAAGAGAAACTCTACATATATTCTGCAGAAAATAACTGCTATTTAGTGGTTTGAGTCATTCTCAAGACAAACTCCTAAATGTTTATGCAACCCTGGCTCCAGGGAGATACCAGTAACACTCCCATATGAAAGATCTTTACAGAATCATCTATCTTCCTCAGTAACAATTTATTAACTTCTTTCCTTTCCCCCACCATTAAAAATATGAGCAGAAACATATGGATGCTCCACAGAGAGATGGATGCTACTATAATCACATTTAATTAAAAAACAAAAAACAAAAAAATAACGGGTTTCAGCTCTCTGTCCTGTAAGTCGTATATACAATATAGCATAAAATTCACAATAGCTTAGCTCTTATAGCTTAGTTCAAATTTTGACCAGAATTCATACAGTTCTTCCCATAGTTTGTAACAAAATATCATAGAAGGAGCTAGTAGGTCTGTTTGCAGTTTCATTATGCTTCATTACGTCCAACCAGCAGTAATAATAAATTTTAAAAAGAAAAGAAAAAAAATAAAGGAAAAAAACCCAGTAGTTAGCTTAATTGATCTAAAAGCATTTATTTTCATCTTCTGCTCTTTGTGAGGGTTATGCTCTTGCTTTTTCAGATGTGGTTACCTTCATTTTTCTTAGAATAGCTGCTTGTTTGCTCTCTCTCCCCTGCTCACAGGACAGCTGCTAAATGGAGAGGCAGATGGATAGGGGAAGATATAGTTTAAATTTAAAAATAAAACACTGAAAAAACACATGAAGTTTTCATTGTTATGGATGAGACATGAGCAGTGGTGTTGTTTGAGGTTGCAAGGCTCTTTAAAGCCAGACCAGAGCAACACTCATGTCCCTTGATGGCATTTCATGTGGGGATGAGGTTCTCCCCGAGGAGAAGACCTGACCACATCGCTTTTTGCCTTCCTGGAGCTGAGACCTTTCAGTCCTTCAGCTGCACAGACAGACATCAGCAGCAGTAAAAGTTACGGAGTTAAATCCAAGTGCACTTCCATTTTCTGAAGGTCTCTCCTACACCAAACCACACACCCAAGGCTGCACACCCAGGGCTGCTGCAGGGATCTCCGCAGGAGCCAAGGCTGCCAGGTAACACAGGGCAGGTTGGAGAGCCCGATTTTGCCTTTTTCACCACTAATTTTATTACTCCTTCCTCTCTTAAGGGAGCAAGAGAGCACCTCGCAAGCAGCTCAGTTCCCTGGGGCTTTGCATGGTGTCTGGGAAAGGCAGGACCAGCTGGACTGACTGGACAAGGCTTTGCTTTCACAGCGTAGCCGCTATACTATAGCTACTATAATCACATTTAATTAAAAAAAAAAAAATCACCGGTTTCAGCTCTCTATCCTATAAGTCATGTATACAATATAGCATGAAATTCATAATAGCTTAGCTCATATAACTTAATTCAAATGTTGACTAGAACTCACACAATTCGTTCCATATTTTGTAACAAAATATAATGGAAGGAGCTAGTAAGTATCTCAAGGATCTGTCTGTACTGTTCATTATGCAACAAATATTCCTTGGTGATGCACGTGCTGTGGGCCACCAGTGACTCACAACCAAAGAAAACTCAAACCAAAGCTGCGTATGGGCAAGAGGTGCCTGAAATTTGAATTATTATGTAAAGCGATTGGGGTCTATAGTGCTGAAAATCATTCCTGAGAAACCTGCAATACCAGGCAGAGTGCCACAACCCTCGCCCTGCTTCTTGTCCCTTCTCAGCGTTCGCAAGGGGAAATTACTGCTTGGATTTATGGGTCCCTTGCTTGTTCTCCCGTGCGGACATAACCCATGTAAAATCAAGGTACCGTCACGCAGTAAGTGGTGTCACCCTCCAGCTCTTGTGCAGGAGCAGCCGTGGACACAGCACCCACAGGACATCATCACCAAAACCCACTGAGAGCTGTGAAGGATACGGCAAGAGGGGGAAAAATTGAGGATAAACACACAGCATTGCTCATCTCAAGTTTTTAAGGATTAGACAGGAAAGCGAGAGCTGGGCTTTGATCACGAGAAGTGAATGTTTTATGCCGGAGGGGATGGCGCAGAGACCTGCGCAGCAAGCAGGGGATGTCTTCGCTGTACATTTCCTTCATAAACTGAAGCAAACCACTAAATAACATAATCACAGCTGTATGATTAACACACACACCCATCCCCGCTCGGTTATTTCGAGAGATTATTTTGCCTGGTCACAGCTCTCTGCATTTCCACTTTGCAATAGCCTGAGTGTTCAAGAGGACGAAATTCTCCCACAAGCTTTTCCTCATACGTTCAAACACCAAAACCAAAGCTTTAAACACAACCCCCCAGTCTTCCAAAGACATCTCGCCGTGGAAACCCTCCTCATTCAACCAGGCTGGGTCGCTCCCTAGCAGGGGCAGAGGGAAAATCTGCCAGATAAAGCTGCCGTCACACTTGCAGGCTTTTAACTGGTGAGTTGGCAAAGCCAGTAGTGATAAGTGGGAGAAAGGAGTGACCACGGGGCAAACCCCACGGGAGGATAATGCAGCAGCTGCCCCTGCAAACCAGCAGTGAGATGCCACTAGAGGGTGACAGTGCCCACAGAAATCAAACTACCCAGGCGAGAACCCCATCTGCGGTGCAAGGACTCTGTGAGCTGGAAACATTAGAAATAAATAGTTAGCACTTCTTGTTTGTAAAAATGAGGATTAGTTTAGTCTGCCTTATGGTCAAAAGCGCCATGAGGAGGTGGTTTAGTGATAAATAGAAAAGTGAGCGAATCCACCTGCTTGGTGTCAGTGTGAAACAAGCTATATCTGCATGGCCCGTATCAGAAGTAGATAAACTTTATCTTCATATGAAATTTATCTTAATTTCTCTGTGCCTGCACCCCTGCACCCCTGGTGCAGGCTGAGATCGACCATAATCTGGGCTGTGAGATTCACCCATCATTCCCAAATGGAGCTGATAATTTTCCATGGGGCAACTTCAGCTGCTCTGTCCCTTGTGCCCAGCGCAGGATGATCCCACATGAGAGCTTTTGCTGTTGACCTGCCCGGACATTGCCCTTGTGCTGCTTTTACAACAAACATTTCTGTTCCAAAGTAGCACCTCAGCAGCGTTTTGTCAGTCCGCGAAATAATGCTGAATTTGATAAAAATGGGTGGTTGCAGATAATCCGTGAATTCTACAAGCACCAGCTCCAATGAGCAGGAATTGGGTTGTAACTGGTTATGTTGGTTTTTCTTCCTGTGAAAACACTGGTGTTGAGGGATGGTTTTTAGCTGCTTTCTTGGAGTCAGAGTTGTGTGAGAATGAGCAGGTTCACATACCTGCTTCATCTACAAGTGTGACATGTTATAAGATAATAGATTTGTCTTTCATTTTGTATTAATCACCTAAATGATGCATTTAGAAAATTCAAGTTTTTCCATAAAGGGGTAGCAGAGGAGAGACCTTTTGCTGGCATTTAATAATCTTTGTCATCTCTGATCAATTAAAATTAAGCACTCATTTACACTTGGCTGGTTTTCTTGTTACTGTAGCTCTCTCATCCAAAACACCGGCTAAAACATGAGAAGGAGCCCAATTTGAAAAAAACCTACAATACCCAGATTTTTTAAAAAACCATACGCATGTTGTGACCTGCTGTTTATTAGACGTGTGCTGGCTCTCAGCTCACTGCAGCGCAACACTGAGCAAAGCTAAAGCCGTCACCATAATTACCACCAAGCAGACAACAAATCCACTTTTTTTTCTTCTGTTAAATAAAGCCGCAGCCATGATGGAAAGAGGGAAACAGCTGGAAAGGACAGAGAACTTGCAGAAACAGCAATGAGATTTGCAGAAGTATGGGAAACGTAATATTATTTCAAAGATGGAAAGATTAAAAAAAACCTGTGGGTAATTCTGAAAAACAAGAGGACTATTAACATGTAATTAATATCTGACTTTGGGCTTTGTTTAGCTCCTCCTAAAACCATCAGAAACAAGCTCCTCTCTCCCAAAGCAGCAGCCCCGTCGATCAGAGTGTACAGGCCAGGGCTCTGCAGTCACCGATACAAAAGCAAGAAATGTAGGTGAGACATTGTCAATCCTAAATTCAGGGCAAATCAGCTCATTCATACCACTAATGTAAACCACTAACAGCAGAATGGGATGCTAAGGAAGCGTGGTCAGTGTTCCTGTTGCAATGGAGTATTTCTGCTGCCCAGTTGCACAAAATTAAAAACACTTACAAAAACACAATTCAAGAGTGTAGAAAGAAAAGGATACATTCTCTGACTTGGCAAACGCATCTGCAGAGCATCTGCACCATCCCTTTTTGGGTGATGCTGCAAACACCATCACCCAGGTTCAGTTTTCTGTTTTGTCAAGCGGAGTTCTCACATAGGAACACGCACACACATATGTCACTGTGCAAACCAAGACATTCCCGTTGCAAATCCCCTTTGCTTAAAGATAGGACAAATTTTACTCATTTCTAAACAAAACCTCATCTCTTTATTTGAAAATAACTCATTTCTAAATGGAAAAAAAAAGTGCCAGTGAATTTTTTAACCACCACCACCACCACCAAAAAAAATCAGGTTTCAGTTTTACAGCAAGTGTGAAATACCCAGTTCTGACAGTTTTCACTTTTATTATACATTGCATTTATTTGCACAGCTCTTCTCTTACCCAGGCCAGTAAGTGACTGGAAAGTCAAGGTTTCACCTCTTCCAAGACCGTACGAACCCTGAGAGCTGAAGCTGCCAATGCCCCTGTTTAGCACTGGGGTTCCCTCCCTGGCATTAACTGGGATACCCAGAGCTCTCCCAGGGGAGCAGTGGCCAAGGGGACATGGGACACAAGTGGGTCCCCATGCAGGGATGGAGGGTGCTCCAGGGGACCCCCCCAAGGGTGGAGAGGACACTTCCCAGTGCTTTGTCTGGTGGGACAGATATGGAAAAAAATTCCATGTTAGAAGGTGCAAGTAAAAAATATCCCTTTTTGCGGTGATGCTCCAGCTTTTTCCTGACTCTACAAGCATTTGTGTGAAAAGACCAAAAGTCCTCTCGTGTACACAGCCACCCACTCTCACCTTGGAAAAAAAAAGGCAGCAAAGAAATTCAGAAAGAAAAGAAAATTGCTTTGTGTTCTCACCACAGGGCCCTGGTGGGGGAAGGTGGGTGTTCCTCTGCTGTAATATTATTTGTGTGTTCCCCGTCTGGTGCCAGCCCGAGGCACATCGCAGGGGTGCCAAGCTGGGAGCCGGGCAGCAGGTGAGAGGCGCAGATCCCAAACTGGGGTTTCCTGGGCAGAGTTCGCTACATCAGCCCCGTTCTCACTGCACTTCTGCAGCTCGTAGACCTCAGCAAATTGCCTGGTTGCTAGAGGTGGCATTTGACCCTGCCAACCGTCGTGATGAAAATTTGCAGCGGCTTTAAAAACCTGATGGGAAAATATCATACTAATTTGCAGATGGGTAATTAGTGCCCAGGGTCAACACCTTGTGGTCCTTCTTGGAGAAGCTGGGGGTGGAAAGGGGTTGGTGTCCCTAGGGGTAGCAGCCAAGCTTGGGGCCAAGCAGACACCTCATGGAGACAACCAGAAATTTAGGGAAAACACCGTCACTCTTTCAAGATCGAAGGCAGGGTTTCAGGAAGAGCAAGTGGCACTCTCAGCATCTGCAGCTCCTCAACCCAGCCCCACACTGAGCCTGGCACAGGATGGTTCCTGGCCAGGGCCCCACAGCACATCAGGGTGTCGAACGGGGACACAGCGATGCGGGGTCCGTGGTGATGCAGCCCATTCCTACCAGAGCGGAATAACCAACGTGCTTGAAAACAGACTGCCTGTGGTTAGTTAAATGGCAAACACACAAGAACCTTCCCTTCCCCAGCACGTGCACACCCCAAACCCAGTCCCACAGCCGAGCTGCTCCTATGCCACACACTTGCGGCAAGGCAGGAGAGGGCCCAGCGCCTCCCCATCACCCGCTCGTGTGCATCTCCCAGGGATGTGCATTAACAAAAATTCTTGCTATTTTATTCCAGCTAATAATCCCCATCGCTTGCATCACGGTGGACTCTGAAATTCCCTTCAGCACAACCTCAGTGCTGAGCAGCCATAGAAGTCTTGTCCCACATCAGTTCAACTGAGTGCAAACCTATATCTGTTTTGGAGAAAACTGCTTTCCATAGTGGCCCAAGCTCACCCACAACAACAGAACGGATTCGTTCGTGTAACCTGTGCCACCAAGATGAGATTTATGTTTCCAGACTTACAAAAAACATTTCAATATTGCATCATATAAACAACCTGATTCTCAAGCATGGGCTTGTTTATTCCATCCCAAACCAGACATGCAGTGGAAGATGACAAAGCAAAAGGACCACCAAACAAATGTTTTCTACAAGCAGAGAATTTACCTAGGTTGCATTGAAATAAGCTGCTGTGTCCCAGCAGTGAATGCTGCAAACTGTCAACGATTTCCACGTTTCCCCAGCTTTCTGGGATGCATATGAAAATAAGTTGTCATAAAACATAAGCAAAAATTTCAGACTAATTAAAGGGATTTTATCTGGTTAGAATCATATCTTATTTTGTTTTGCTTTTAAAAAAGATATCGCCTTGCCTGTGTGTTCTAAATAGCATCCTAGATTATTAAAGCGGAAAGATGTTTTACAAGGCTAATTTGCATCATGCCACTTATTGTCTTCTATTTATTTTTGCATGTCTCCTAGTACAGTCTAGTCCATCCCACCTTTCTTCACCAGCACTTTCTAATCAATGGCATTTTCAGCCTCTCTCGCCCAAAAGCCGGAGACAGGATGGTTCAGTGGTTAGGGCACCAGACAGAAATACAACTCCTGGCTGCCAGTGTCCCGTGGGATCCCAGGCAAGGTGCTCACCCGCTTTTTGTCTCTGCTCCCAGTCTGTAAAACACCCCATTTTCCTAACTCACAGGGCTATCCTGAAGCGCACAACGTTTTATTGCAGCAGGGTAATGAGGCACAGACTTAGCTTGTGTATTCCTCTGTGCATGCTGCCAACGTTTATCAAAAAAAGCTGCAAAATGCTTGATGGGAGCTGTATGTTGTAATTGTAGGTAGTAATGAAGCTGTAGGTGAGGCATATGACTTTGAAGAAAACAGACATATGAAAGTGTACAAGGGAGCTTCTGTCCCTGAGGTGGAATGTAAATCCCGACTTTCCAGGCAAACACCCGGCTCCAAAACTGGAGTAACTTTATTCAGGCATAAATACTCTGCTTTAAATAACATAGCAGTGCCTTATCTTCCTATCTCGGCTATAAAGGAACTCTTTATTTCTCAGCAGACTGCCACTGGCCTGAGTGATGATCTTGCAGCATGTGACTGCTGTGGTTGATATTAGCCAAAATAAATGGGGCGCAGCAGCAAGGGATGCTCGGTTTTCTCCAGTGAAATCCTTGCACCTTACAGACAGCCTGTCAGGGGTGGCTGGAGCTGCAGAGATGAACACGTGGGAGCAGAAGAGGAAGGCAAGACCATCTTCTTCCCCACCACATGCCGTAACAACGTCTTTGGCCAAGGTTGTGGCCTTGAAGACGTGAAGCAGCCCTGAACCCTCCCAAAAGTACGTCCCAACACAACCGATCGAGCACGAGGCAGGCTGCCATTTGCCACCTGGATCCCTCTGTCCCGCTGAGCAACATAAAGCAGGCAGTTGTCTGTGCATGGCAGAGGTGGGAATCCATCCCCACACTGTTATGGGTGCACATACCGTGTGCCGCTCCAAAATCCAGGGTCTGCTGCCTTGTCAAAATGAAAAACCTGAGCATGTGAGGGAGCAGTTAGTGCAGTAATTGCTATAGATGAAGCCACAGAGGAGCTTACACGCACTCCCTCCCCTGGGACCTGTCTGCCCCAGCCTGGGTCCCTCTCTGAGCTGCCTTGTGCGGCTCAGGGCTCCCCAGCAAAACACATTTGTTACCCTTTGGATTCTGAGAAATCAAGCAAAGGCTTCACCATCACTCTTGAGCAGACTCTGGAAAATATTTGATTTAATTCAAGCAGCTGGTCTCTTTTACTTCTGCACTGTAAAATACTGCAGGCAGCTGAAGAGAAGGATATTGGTATAGACTTTTCCATTGCAAACAGATAAAACCTAGCTCCTATTTGTAACAGGACACATGGAAAAGCAACAAAATTATCTGTTTTCTCCTAGATATACAGGATAATAGCAATAATCTATCATTCAATTACTAGTAAGCTTTCGTAACTATAAAAATACACACCACTGTATGCAGACTGGTAACAGTAATATCTACAATTACTGGGTAAAGCTCAGTTTGTCCTAAAACGGTAGTTGACTGTAATTACTTATATTAACCTAATTGCAGCTCATCACGCCCCTGACTAAGTGGGAATCAGCAGCATTTTCATGAAGATACCTCTGAACATATCGGTGCGCACAGAGCACTTGGTTGCCTTTGGGGAATGTGAGCACCAAGAACTAATCCATTTAATCAGTACCCAGATGACACCGGCCGGTTCCCAGGGTCAGCCCATCCCTTGTCACCCTGTGTAACGTCACCCTGCAGCCAGGGAAGCCCAACCAGCTGCATCTGCAGAACCCGTGTTTGTGTCTCAGCATTCTCAGAGTTGGGCTCAGCCCCCAACGAGTCACAGTCAGTAGCTGAAGGTCCTATGGATAACATAGGGCGTCAGCAAAGGGGACACACACCGATATTTCTTCAAAGCGGGAGGCCAATAATTAAGAGCCTGTAAATGCTTCAAGACTCGTTTCTGATACGAGCTACTGATTTGAACTACATGTACTTATTTATTTAGCAGGAGGTTACAGCATGTACTTGACTTTAGCCATGTACCCTACATATATGCTTCTTTTCTGAGTCAGGCTTATAAGTAGCCCAGATCTGGAATTATTTTTTTTCACTGAAGCTTCATGAAATATTAAGAGTTAGAAAGAAGATTAGAAAGGAAAGTTTTACTAAATGCAAATAATTTCTTTCTTCTTGCCAGCTGTCTACAAGCATTTAAGACAGAGATGGGTTGAGGAAGCGAGAGGTGAAGCTCTTTTCAGGTCTGCAGCTGAGCCATGAGAGCGTGTTGAACACCAACACCAAGTGACACAAACAGCACACTCGTGACAGTTTCTGGGAGCCTTTATACATCAGATTTTAAATGAAGCGCTCTGTTTCTGAAATGGCCACTGGAAAAAAAAGTGCTATGGAATCAAAATAACTTAATTATTTGGGCAGAAACCTCACTGGAAATATAGAAATAAAGAGCAAATGAAACACATTACCGGAAGGGCCAGTGTGATTTTGAGGATGACTCGAATGGCCATTTCGCAGCTCAGAGGTACCCACCATCTCACATTCATCTGCCCCAGCTCCCGACCAAGAAACTCCCTGACCTTCCTCTGTCTCCCCATCTTATGAGTCTATAACCATCATTTCAGCATGTATCACTCACAGTGAGTATTATTACTAGTCATAATACTATCCAGCTGTTTGTTGTTTAAAAAGACAACTATAATATTAAACTTTATGAACATTTTACTGTAACAAGACTTTAGCAGATGTTCTGCTCCTTGATTATGCGTGCCACAAAAGCATGTTTTATAATGACATAAATACAAAGCAAGATGAAAGTCATGGAAATGCCTGTGTGTTCTTTTCTTAACGCAGCTGTATTTGAGATGGTTTTTGCATCTGTCAAGCATAAATCAAATGTGGAAAAATGATCCTCAGAACAAGGCCATTCCTTGATAGTCAGTGGTTTCTGTCACAAACAATAGTCCATGTCAAGAATTACTCCCCGTTATAAACTTCTACTTCCCACAGTCACAAGGAGGTTAAGTTAAATGTTACTAAAGCATTTCCAGCCCTGGACTGAAAAGTGCTGAGAGTTTCAAGGTTTGACTACATTTATTGATCAGCATTATAAAAGCTAAGTAATGAGCACTGCTTAAGGGGGGTGTGTGTCAGCTGTAATTCCTAATTTCTGTTTCCAGCAGTGCCACAAGATACATGAGTGACTATAGTCAAATCTCTGACCTGGGCATGAGGCTTTTTTCATGCTTTATGGGACATCAATTAATTAATAGTTGAGATGCTCAGATGAAACTTCCTCATCGGTAAATACAAATATTTATTCTGTTTAAACTCTCCATGTGGCATCGTTGGGGCACTGGCAAGCAGGATATCATAGAAACGACAAACAGGCTGAAGCGATAAAAAGTGCTACTGTGTAAGCAAAAAAACATAGCAGTACCAGGAGAAAGAGTACCCAGGGTTTTTTTCTGACCTTTCCCAAGCGAAGCAGTATTTGTGGTGAGCCCTCTGCTGTGCGCTACCTATATCCTGTATGAATGAATTCCTTTCTTGTGTGATTGTTCAAAGCCAATATGTCCGTTTCTATAGAAGCACCCACAGGATCACCGAAAACCATATATTCAGCTCTTGTTAATGTCAGCAATGACGTACCAGAGCAAGTACTTGTTTGTCCTGAAGAAATACAGGACTTCCACTGCTCGAGCACGAGCCTGCTGCCGAACGCCTGTTCAGAAAAAAGAAAAAGAAAAAAAAAGTTGTTGACATGAGAGGAAAAACCAGGTTTCCTGTTTGAACTCTGACAGGTACTGGAAGATATGAGTAACATCAAATCTTGGTCTGCTCTAAAGGCAGTCTGTGGTCAGGGGGTTCTCACATTTGTTTGTGTGGAACAGCTTTGAATTGTTTGCAGATACCGCGCAGAAGAAACTCAGAGATCCTTATCGGGGCGCAGGGCCTGTTATGAAATATATGCACTTGTGAACAGGTTACAGGAGATCAAAACTGCTCCAGATGATATGCCTCACATGCTGTAAAATGTGGTAGATGCTCCCGAGATACCTCCGAAAATATCACATGTCGCAGCGTTGTCGAGTACAGGCAGTGGCCACCTTTATTTCCATTTCTCGCTGCATGTCAGGCGAAAGGAGTTTGGGGGATTTTTTTCCAGATCATTCTTCTTTTTTTTTTGTGTGAGTGTGTGTGTGTGTGTGTCTGTCTGACTGTTCGAATTAAAACTTTCCTTCGTTATGATTCTCACTAACAGAACTACCCAAACAATTGGGAAAAAAAAAAAGAAACTAGATGCTGGAGAAAATGGCTTAAAACATCTGGTTTTGCTCCGGCTGTGTGCCATGCTCTTCCCTTTGAGTGGTACCACAGGGGGACAGGGGACAATGCCAGTGTCCCCACTTGCCAGCTCCTCTGAGCTGCAAACCCCAATGGGGAACCTGCAGCAAGGAGAGCCAGGAGCGATTGATTCGGCATGAGCAGCACGAACTGTCCTACAGGAGAAAGGAAAGCGAACAGGTTTGGGTGGGAACACTGTGGACAGAGACCTCATCAGACCCCGATGCCCAGCCCAGCTCTAAGAGGTGCTGGCAAAAATTGTACCATTAGTGAGAGACTTCCCAAAGTTCTCTGCCAACGTGATCAAACAATTGCAGCTGAAAGCCTGCCTGCTGCCCTCACGCCAGCCAACAGCACGCTGCTTCCTCCTGCCTCGCAGGTCAACCGCTACAAACTTCACTTATACTTTCGGGTAAAGTCTAACCAGTGTCCAAACACCAAATAGTCCTCAGACCTGCGGCTCACCCTCCAGCCCAGCTCCCCAGGTGTGAAGAGCTCGAAGGATCCGGCTCGGTCCCTTCCTTTCCACAAGCAGATCTCAGACTCCAGCATCCCCATCTGCTCTCACGTACTTGCGATGCCTTCTCCTTTCCACCACCCCTAATGTCACGTCACAGTGCTTTTGTATACACAAAAGTAAGCCTCAATTTTCCTTACACTCTAATGCAAAGCATCTTTTTCAAAGACTCTATTAAAACGCCTCCCAGATCACTGCTAAACCCAAGTCATCTCAGGGTGTACACCTATTTCATAGCTCCGCGTTGCAATTTGATAAGTGAATAACTTAGAGCTGCTTCGGCTCATTCATTGAGACAAAACTCTCCTCAAAACTGTGGATCCCAAGTTCATATCATCAGTTCTCACAGCCCAAACACAAGGAGCTTCCATTAAAACCTGATGAAGGAAACATGGTCCTCCAGGAGGAACAGTCTCCTTGAAGAACATCAACACTTTGATCCATTACTGTGAAATCACCACATCAAAATGCTATGAGGAGAGTATTTTAACTTCTCTCTTGGGCCGTGCCCTGTGCAGCAATGGAGTCCCCAGCTGATGGGGGACAGTGCTCAACACACACAGGGTCAGACCTTCAAAACCGTCGATTTTAGGGCTACCTGCACATGACTAACCTCAAAAACACAGCTGAGGTGATGGTGGCAGCAAGACGGTGGCATCAAAAACCCGTTTCGTTTCACCTCCTTACAGGCTGCAGACCCAAGTGCAGGAATGGGTCACAGCTACAGAGATCACCAAAGACAACGCTGTGTGGACCTGATTCTGCCCGTTCTCATGGATTTATTTGTCATCTTGATTTCTCCAACTTCCATGAGTGAGCCTCTTCTATGGTTAATGCTCACAGAAAGCAAGTTGTCATTTTGCAGGCTGTAATGCACGTGAAAGTAAAGTGAAAATTAAAACCATTTGATCAAGGAACAGAACAATTCCCTACAACAGGCCAACCAGTTGCAGCTAAATAACAGCTGGGATTTCAGATCTGGGTTAGTCGTAAATTCACGTAGCTTGCAAAAGCCTTTTTTTACCTACTAGCAGTAACTAGTAAGTTTAAAGCAGAAAACAAGCTGCAAGTTCCTTAGACACCTGATGCACAGCTCAATGCCTCAGAGCTCACAGCTGGAGGAACAGTGAAACTCAGCAAATAATTATTCCGTTAAAATACTGGGTATTGTGTTTGCCTTCTTTTATGAGCTAGAGCCCTTTCAGATAAATTCATTATTTTCTACAATAATTTTTGTAAATTTAGTGAAGTTTTTTTCCCCCACAAGATGG
The DNA here is from genome assembly GCA_013399365.1 of Pampusana beccarii. NCBI lineage: Eukaryota > Metazoa > Chordata > Aves > Columbiformes > Columbidae > Pampusana > Pampusana beccarii. Next base: position 131,164 of record VWYH01002215.1, read on the forward strand.
GATGGATTTTACCAGATGGATTTTAACTGGTCATTCTGGTGCAGCTGACAAATGCAAGATAAACAGTATGTTCCCAGTGGCCTGATACTGAAATTCCCCTGAAATCTCTGGGACCTTAGAGAGTGATTAACTTAATACCTGTGGCTTAAGAGCTTTCCTGAGTCAGGGCTATAAATCACAGGAGAAAGCTGGAGCAATCCTGCTGTCACTGAAAACATTGTCCAGTCACTTATTTAGGATATCAGGATTAAGCCAATAAAATTCTGTAGCGATTCATACCAATGTCATTAGAAATGGACTTATATAATTTAAAAGTGCATAAGATAAAACCCAACAGTATCTAGAACAACGAAACCCAGTAGTTCCATAACTAGAAAAAATATCAAATTAATTCATATTACAAAACACGGCAGTGAAAGAAATGAGAACACTGGTTGTTCATGTACAGCACTATAGCATCAAATTTATAGGAGTTAAGGGTTTGTTTTAACTAAATACTAATCTATCGCCAGTTTCTGAATAATTTTCAAAGTGGAACTGCTTAAAACAACACACTACAGATCTTTGTTCCTTTGAGTCTTTAAGTGCTGCTGTGAATGGCTACATTTAAGTGCTGTTACCATTGATTCGGTCTTGTTTTAACAAATAATGAGGCCAGGTATACTCATACCCTTCGTAGATTTTGAATATTTATGGACAATCAGGAAGATAATAAAATTTAACCAAGAGATAAAGCCAGATTAATTCAATTATTAAATATTATTTCTGTTCATTATGTTCGTTTGGTACCATTTCATTACAGAATTTTCCCTTTTTATTGAACTCTTTGTGACTAAGTGTTGCTACCAAATGTGTTGATTTTTATCTGAATAAAATAATTACAAGGAATAGTCCTCTTAGTAATATTTATTTTTTTTCTTTCCAACTTCTCCTTTCCGTTAGGGTTTTGAGACAGTTAATAAGATGCAATAAGGCTCTATGTGCTCTGGGCAAAATCTTGGTTTATTTTATCTGGAGTTTCCTGGTAACAAACACACGATCCAGCCCTGCTCTGTGAATCCAACCATATTGTTCTTAAATTCCAGCCATCAGGTGCCACACGCTGTGCGTGACTCCAGCTCTGAATTAACATCTATCGGCAATATTACCTAATTTTATGTTATCAAACAGAACACGCAGAGGCTGAGAATCAAAATATTGTGTTGGCTAATTAAGGAAAAAATAAGCATTTTTAATAAAGCAGCAAATTTTCGAAGTGTCTAAATCTTTGTCTTTTTTCTATTTTTTTTTTCAATTCTATACTTTCAGAATATCTAACCACAAGCATTTGAGCAAACTAGAGAAAAGAAACTGTTGGTAATTTTCTGTAACTTTCAAAAGGCAGCAGGATATACATGCCGTTTTATGTTTCTATCTATAGAGACCTGCAGGCAAACGTACAGTGGAACAAAGATAGACATCTAGATATATTTGTACCTGCTGTTCGTGTGCCTATATGGAGATAGATTCTTAATTAGATAAGTAAACAATGGAAACTTTCAAAATTCGTAGTTTGAGTGTGCTGAACTCTGTGTTTCTCTCTCATCTTTAATAATATTTTTTTAAGATGCTTTCCACAAGTTACAGCTGATCACAACACGTGTGGTACCACAGCTTTGGGCTTCTGGACTTTGACCTGCACGAAAGCACAGCCCAACATGTAAGAGCGAAATAACTATCTTTATTCAAATACTTCTGTGGCATTTAGCATGATTTATTTTCTTTTTTAGCAGAACAATAATTTCTGAACTACTGAGTGAGGCAATTACTACATGGAAGATCTTAAGCAGAACTAAAGTAGCAAGGTAAAATTTGAGAAATACAGGTTTATAGTTGTTGTAAAGCCCAGCATCTATATGGTCCCCCTGTATGGGACCTTCGGTCACGGATGGAGCTCTCCGAGCACCCCTGCTCTCTGTTATCCGTTCTCCCCCTCTTGCTGCTATCAGGTGAACATTCAGCAAAGTCAGAATAATTCTCCAGTTAGTTCTAGATGGGAAGAGTCAAATATTTGCCAAACTGGAGAAAACAGATATGTACCAGATTACAAACCAAACACACCCAGGCTTTCTAAATTATTTTTTTTTTGAACTCTCCCTGTCTTCTATCACCACGCAGCTGCTGTGATCTGACCCCAGGCTTGTCGCCAGCAACCAGCAATAGCCATTGCTGCTGCAGGAGGCTTTGATACAGGATTCGGCTTGCACACCCCAAAACCAGCAGCCGCAGTGGGTTAGATATTATTACCCATCGTTTGGCTGCAGGTTGTCCCCCATAGGCTTCCCATTTCACCACTCGGTCCTCACGGCTCTGGGGACTGTGCCCAAGGGTAGGTGAGGTTTCTACCAAACCCCAGAACTCAGGTAAAGCCTGCAGAGATGATGTTCTTCTGACAGAGCTAATGCCTCAGTTCATAACAAACTAAGCACCCATTTTGGGGGAAAAGACAACATCATCAGTTAGTGGGAGTCAGTAAAGCTCTGATGGATTCTGTGGGACATGACAACTCACACAAGGTTCCGTTTCAGACCATAGGACCCAAATTCAGAAGCCCATGAGATCCACACACCAATTTCCCAGCACTGCTGGAAGACCCATTCAAATGCCTGCAGAAAGCAATTACTTCTAGCAAACTGGAAAGCAATTTGCTTATTTTTATTAAGCTTTCTTTTCCCCTAGACTGGCAAGGCTTTAAGCAAGCAGAGTTATAAAACAGAAATATTTAAGAGAACATTCATTAATTTGTAATAGCTACAACATTGTGTGTTTCAAAACCTCATCTCTCAGGGAATCATGTTAAATATTCATCCTGATACTTAAGCAATTCCAAAGAAGATATATATTTCTTTGCAACAGAACTTTAAAAATTAATGAAGTGAAATAAATAAATCGAATAAAATCCAAGTGATGACTAACTTTGCTTTCTCACAGAAATCTGGTGGCTTCAAGAGCCTTCTCCTTCCCTCATGGTCAATAGAGTTCAGTTTTAACCATGGCTGATGGTTTCTCAGTCTTTGTAACAACGAATTAAAAAGCACAATTTTGATAATACAGCTTGTCTGTATAACCAAAATGTGAACCAGACATCAATCAATAGACTGAAGACTTTGTCAGATTTATTACTCCGTTCTCCAGCAAACTTCCCCCAGGTGCCCAGGTAGAGGAAAGGCTGTATGGCAGTGGGTTGGGGGGAAAGGGGAAAAAAAAAGACAAGACATATTCCTGGAGACACCAAAAAAGGGCACGTGGTCTAAAATACTATGCAGTCAGCAACCTACCAGTGGGTCTATATGTATATGAAATAGGAGAAAAAATCTAGTCATAAGTCCAATGAGGATGCTAAAATGCCAGCCAGGACTCTGGTACAATGAGATTATTCTGGTACAGAGAGTTTATAACCTGTTTACCTAAGTCTTCCTGGAGGTTTGGAGCACTACTCTGAAATCTCAGTACTTCTCAGATATCTAATATAGCCTCCGAGTGCAGGACAAAAACCTAACACAACTGAATACAGAAGTAATGAGGTCAGATCCTTTAACGTAACATATAGCTGCGTTTCATCTTATGTGAAATACAAATTCTGAGTGTTCACTAGAAGTGAAAGTTGGCATTCAGATGAGGCCAGTTCAGTATCTCCTGTTTATGTCTTTCTTCAAACTTCACAAAAGCTATAAAAGCTGCACAGCTTTTGTGACAATCCCTTGCTATATTTTATCCCAGGGTAAAGGAACATCATAAAGCACAAGGAGAAAAATAAAGCAAAAAGGATTAAAAAAAAAAAATCCCTAAAAGCAAAAGGTTACTCTTAATTTGCAAATGTGACTTTTCAGTTGGTGAATTTCACGTTCCTAAAAAATGTTTCTGCAGTTTTCACTTTCAGGGTCTGTATTGTCTAAATATTTTATTTTTGGCCACAACAGAGCCTGTTCATAACTCCTTGATGTGTTGCTGGGGCTCCTACTGATTCCATTTCAGGGTTCTTTATAACAATATGTTTGTTGCTAATTTTATTACAATCAGTTTTATCCAGTCTATTGTGTGGCTGGTAAACTTGAAAGCACCACATAAAATCCAATGGTAGGAAATCACCATGGGATTTTACCTCCAGATTTCAACACTGACCCCTTGGTAGCTGGAAATCTAGGCTAAAAGGAATAATTCTGTTCCTGTAATACAACAAAAGTGTGTAAGTGGTGCTTAGTAAGTAAGTAAGTGGTGCAAGTAAGTACTACTCTGAATGCAAACTTTCCTAAACCCTTTGATGACAGCAATAGAAAGTGGGACTACAAGTGCTGATGCGATGCTGCTTACTCGCATTTCTCATTATTGTAACAGTAGTCTACAGGCTCTAGAAACCAAACAGCAGCCAGGGACTAATTCCCCTCCAATTGCTACCCTGCTGCTGATAAAACATCACAGCATAGAAGCATAGACAAATTCTGCCCTCTGACTTTTACATAGACATATATACACATGCAGGCCCACAATAGGCACCCACAGCACCACTTTTAACAGTAATTAGCAGGGTGACACAAGAGGCAGAAGATTTGAGGAAAATAGTAGAATCATTTTGGTTGGAAGAAACCTTTAAGATCATCAAGTCCAGCCATAACCTAACTCTAAACCCTGCCCCTGAGGATCTCATCTACACGTCTTCCAAATCCCTCCAGGGATGCTGCCTCCACCACTGCCCTGGGCAGCCTGTTCTAGTCTTTCACAACCCTTTCTAGGAAGAAATTTTTCTTAATTTCTTATCTGAACCTTCCCTGGCACAGCTTGAGGCCATTTCATCTCATCCTGTCACTTGTTACTTGGGAGAACAGTCCAACACCCTCCATGCTACACCCAACCAGCAACATCACAACACGTTTATTTGAATGGCAGCAAAACACACAAGTGAAGAGGATAATAGGAAAGAAGCTGCGTGGCTTTAGGTCACACAGAGCCCAGAGCTGATGGAGCCCCACAGCTCCCACACCACAGGCAGACGGGCAGTTCCCCCCATAGCACCGATGATGTGCTCACTACCCAGACAGAAGAAAGTGAATTTTCAAAACAGAAACCCTAAAATGCGAGAAGGCTGGCACACAGCATCTGGAGTTTCAGAAAGCTAAGCAGCTTGATTTTATTTTTCGAGAATTTGTTTTTATTTCTGTTTTGTTTTTATTCTGTCCCACCTCCTCTCTCTCTCTCGAGTCCCGTGTTATCATTATTACTTAACTGGAAAGGGCTTTCTCTAAACATTTCCAAGTAGCCTTTGGTAGGATCTCTTTCCACAGCCCTCAAGGTTTCTAGAGAACTGTATTTTCCTCTCCTATCTTGACAATCTTTTTGCTTCAAAAGTGTATTTTTTTCTTTCTCTGCTCTTCTTTTTTAACAGCCCCCCACATGGCCATGTGCTGCCAGTCAGAGAGTTTCCATTGACCTCACTGAGCTTTGGGTTCACACTTTACATTCAAAAGTTTTCTGCCCCTTCTCATCTTCAGATCCCTTCACCGCAATGCTTCCTACCCACACAGAAGCTAGTTTCTACAGGCTGGAAATCTGATGAGGCTGTGGCTCTCAGGTTGTTTCCAGTTCCCAAAGAAGGCAATGGGTTTGGCCTCAGGGGCTTTCAGTAGGTCCCGTTCTGAACTGGCAACAAACATCATTTTTCAGGCACGAAAGAGCCTCAGATTTGGTCAGATTTAGATAAAGCAGATGGGGGTACTTGGCCACTTTTAGCCCTATTGACTTCATAAGGTTTGAGTGATTCCTCAGCATGGGTACCAAAGTGGCCACCCATTCCCATGGACCTGGGTGTCCAGCCATACACAGAGAGTGAACATCAACAGCTCATTAACAAGCTGATTCATCAAATTTCTGCGGGAAACTATCTCACATCTAATTCTGCTCCATGTTTCCCTAAAATCAGGGATGATAAAAACGGAAGGGGCACATTTAGATTTGCAGATGATGTGAATGTGGAAGCCATTGCAAACATGTCACAGAACAAAACAGAAGCTCAATGTGATCTTTACAACAGAAATTAAAATGGATGAAGTTCAATATGGACAAGTATCATAAATGGAAGGAGTAAGCACTAATATGTACCTGCAGATGTACCTTCTGAAAGAGTTATAAGAAATAGGAGTCAATAATTGCTGGTTGTTTCCAAAAAAGGTGAATATGCAGTATCTCCTGAAGGATATACAATAAAATGCATCAGCTACGTTCAGTACCAGTGCAGTCTCAGCTGTGCTACCAACCCACTTTGGGGCTTCAACTTCCAGAAAGATATGGAGCAGCTGGAGAGAGTGCAAAAGTCAAAGAGAGGAATGATCAGACAACCTGAAAATACGGCACATAGGAGAGGACTGAGAAAATAGAGATTTCTGAGCTCAGTGCTGAGCTCAGCTCAATGTTGAGCCCCTGGTCATCAGCAAGGAAACAACATGATCACAGATGTAGAAGGCATACGAACAAGAAAATAGGTTATTTGGCACAGCCATAGATGAAACAATGAGAAGGACAGACAAACTTTGGCAAGATAGACATAGGTTAGACTTGAACAAAACCCTCTATTGAGAGAACAGCACTGGAACAGGTTGACTGGAGAAGCTGTGGAGCTCCCACCATGGGAAGTCTTCAAGAACAGATTAAAAAGTTTTTCACTAGAACGACGAAAGTAGTTTTTCCTGTAGTGGTTAAGGGGATGGGTCAGAAAACTTGAGAAATCCTTTCCTTGCTTATTAAACAGCTAGTTATGGTTAGGTTCTCCAGGAAGATCAAAGCAAACACTTAACCAAGCACAACACAACTGCAGATTCATGCATGTCATAATAATACAATTTTCTGGATTTTTAAACCCTCAACAACAGTTAGCGGCCAACCTTGCCCAGAAGGTCCAAATAGATGATGCAATTCCGCTCTGCTGACAGAGATATATGGTGGGAACAGGGAGGAGTCTACCTTGATTGCCTTTCACTTCAAGACCCACAGAGCTCTCCAGGAGCTGGCTTGGCTTGAGCGAGAAGGATGGAGCTCCAGTGACAAAGCTCGTACACAGAAGGATCTCCATGGCTTGCTTGGGCTCATATTTTCTTTCTTAGGACTTGTCTAAAAATAACAACAAAAAGCAGTATTGACAGACTGCTCAGATCTCATGTCATGTTGTTTTTGTTCCAACCTGCCATCTGGCTGTCACTCACCCTCTCCCACCACCTTCAGAGTTCCTCCATCAACGTAACATCTGAGCATCAACAAGAACATTAAGATTTTGTCCATTATAGAGAGGTAATTTCTGAGATCAGCCTTTCCAAGCACTAAGAGAAAAAGAAAAAACTTGAGTGGCAGAAAGATGAGTAACAATAACTGCCAAAGAGGCAACAGAATTGCGTGTTCTTTGAGCAAAGCAGCTACTGTCCCAGGAGCTCCTGCCTTCCACCCATATCCTTCCCTTATTCTTCTCAGCATTAGCCAAGGCAAAGGTAAACAACCACCAGAACATCCTGCACTTCAACCAGGAGCAAGACATTGTAATCATAAACCCTGCCCAAATCCTCACGTTGTGCCAATGATTTATCCCAAAAGAGGGTCTGGCCACCCGTTCCAGTCACGGTCTGGCTTATTGTTCACACGCACTGTGTGCGTGAGGTTCACTCCAGTTTTGCTCCCTTAGCTAGCTTGATGTTTACTGACATCATTATTTCATGTAGACTTATTATTCGAGCCTTTTCATCTGTTCTTGTAAAGATTAACTTTCTAGAAAGACGTTCAGCTGGCAAAACATTTTGAAATATAATTCTCTGGTGGTCTGTTTTCAGAAATGAAATACTTGGTGGTCACTCTATTTTGCTACTAATACTTAGTGGTTTTAAAAGTTGTTTTCTGTTCTATATATTAACATAATATGTTTACTATAAAAAGACTCCTAAACATATATTTCTTCAATACCCCTTGTCCATTACAGATGAAACCTCGATGTTATACGAAAGACATTAAGGATAACTGAAGTCTCAAAATGTTCTTACCCAAAACCAATTTCACTTGCAGACTCTAACTGCTTATTTTCCAGAGAAGCTTAAAAGCACTTAAAAACAACACGGGTACATAAACCACACCCCACCAGAAACACATCACTTTCTGTTATTGTTACAAGATATACCATGACAGCAAGAATCCCAGCAGGAAGGAGACTGGCACACTGGAAGCACAGACTCTGGGCCTCTGCACTCAGCAGACAACATGGATGGAAAATAAATAGTGATTTTTTAAAAGTAAGTTACATGACTTAAAGCTGTGTCTCAGAGACTGCTCCTGCCTGCAAAAGAGCCAGGTAGGCAATGATCTCAGACATTATAGGAGTCTTCAGAAAATAGTTTTTAAGTGGTCAGGACAAACTGTCCTCTTCCCTCACCAGTCATGCTTGCCACTAATGTTTTATTCTGGGTAAATATTTAACTGTAAGTAGTATTTGACATGCTGTATTCCCATCTGCAGAGTATATGATTACATGGTGGGACAGGGTATGTGAAAGTGTCCTTAGCTAAGAGAGGGGGACCAGCCAGATCTGTACCCAAAACATGACCTCCGTGGGTTGTGTGTCCACACAATAGTGCCAGAAAGGCAACAGTTCAAAAATCATCATGAAATAGTATCGATAAATGGGAAGCAGTTCAGAGCAGGGCTAGCAAAGTGATGAAGAGCCTGAGGGAACGGATGGCAGAGTGAAGATTACAGGAATTGCATATGTATATCTTTGACCAAAGGAAACAGTCCGTGGATATCTGACAGGTATCAGCTTCGCAGAGGGGAGGGAAGCATTCAAGATGGGATAGGATGGATAACTGGGAGCAATTATCAGAAAGTGAATAAAAATAAATTTACGCTCAATATGAGGAAAGAAAATTAAAGAAGAAAATTAGAATATGAAATATTTTGTGGGCAAAAGGCTCACTTGCAGAAACTCTTTCACTGGAGAATTTTAAACCAAGAATGATAAAGCCCTAATAAATATTCAGCAAGGAGAATCATGCTTTGTGAAGTAGGGAAATTGTCTGCGTGACCCACTAGTGCTTTGCCAGCTCGAAGATCCAGTGCTCTGTTTATACCTGACCACACCATACGATACAATGCAGTAAAGTCTAACACACTTTCAGGGCAGCCTTTTTTTGATCTCGTTGCTTCCACGTGGCCAGTCTTTGAGCTTTGTTGTGCTCCAGGACACTTGACCACTACTGACAGCAAGAGCCAAGTATAAGCAAAGCTACTCTGAATAGCACCCAAGAGCAGAGAGAACTGCCAGACACTGCCCTCTCCCTAGAAGGGTAAAACTCTGAAGCAACGCATGCCACTAGGTTATTCTCCTTTTTTTTCCTAGTTTACATCTCTGACACAAACAGCACAATAGTCTCACTCTGACATTTATTTCAATAAACACTGGGAGAGCTTCCCAAAGTCTGTTGCAGAGTTATGAAAACTAACCAAGCCACTGAACTATTATATAAATGATCTTCCAGGCCTTCATTATTATTGTTACTATTGGACGAAAACAAGGCTTTCAGGGGCTTCCACAATAGCAAAGTCTTGTTTGTGATCCCAGAGGCTTCTGGCTCAGTCTCTTCTATTCAAGCACAGCAGAACTACTCCATCTCTGACTGAATTGCAACACACTGCGGGGTTAAATCCAGGCATTGCATAAAGATTAAATACATCTGTTATGAAAACTTTCTGTGTTTTGCATACATGATTCAATGAAGAGTCTTAGCAGGATAATTGTTTTGCCGAGGTTATTAACCAGAATTTTTTTTTATTATTACTCCTCAGAACACTGTTTAAGGTAAACAACTCATAACTGTGCAAGTACTGCATTAAGTGGAATGCTCTTTCCTGAATGTCCATTCCCGGATATTATGTTCTATTACCAAAAGTCATCCTTGCATTAGGAAGTTAATTTTACATTTCAAGAAGCCAAAGCAGACAGCACATGTACGTGGAAGATAAAAAAAAACAACCAAACAACAGTGGAAATTAAGTCCTGAATACCAGAGGCGATGTCAAAGTGCAAATTAGGTTTGTACAAGACCAGGAGTCATTGAACGCATCAGAGAGAAGCAGGGATTTGCGCTTTGCCCCTTGATCCCTTGAAGTGAGCGCAGCTCCTGCACCTCAGGGAGCAGAACTCTCACACAGCCACCCAGGGCACCCTGACAGTTTGAGCCCCAAACTCTCCCCAGAAGCCATCACACCCCTACCCTAAATATCAGCTGTGGGAAACAAGCTGTGAGAAGCAGTAGGATCATTTCCCAAAGGAAATCACCATCACCAGCACTTATCCAGTGTCCTACAGCATTCTGCATTTGTCGCCCACAATATCCAACTGCGTCCCTGGCAGCCAAGAGGGCCAACAATGTCCTGGGTGCATCCAGCACAGCATTGCCAGCTGGGCAGAGCGGGGGGGATTGTCCTGCTCTGCTCTGCACTGGTGTAGCCTCACCTGGAGCACTGTGTGCAGGTCTGCCACAGGATAAAAAGGATATAAAGATACTGGAGAGTGTCCAGAGGAGGCTACAAAGTTGGTGAAGGGTTTGGAGGGGAAGCCATACGAGGAACAGCTGAAGTCACTTGGTTTGTGCAGCCTGGAGGAGACCAAGGGGAGAGCTCATGGCAGCTGCAGCTTCATCACAAGGGGAGGAGGTGCAGGTGCTGAGCTCTTTTCTCTGGTGACCAGTGACAGAACCCGAGGGAATGTCAGGAAGATGTGCCAGGGGAGGTTTAGGTTGGACACGAGGAAAAGGTTCTTCCCCCAGAGGGTGCTGGACACTGGAACAGGCTCCCCAGGGAGGTGTCACGGCCCCAACCTGACAGTGTTCAAGAAGAGACTGGACAACACCCTCAGACACACGGTGTGACCTGTGGGGTGTCCTGTGCGGGGACAGGAGCTGGACTCCATGGTCCTTGCGGGTCCCTTCCAACTCGGGACGCTCGACGATCCGCGGCGGGACAGAGCCCGCCGTCCGCCGCCAGGGGGCACAGCCGCGCAGCCTCCGCACCCTCGGTGACCGGCGGGACACGGCGCTGCCGCTCCGGCAACACCCACGGGCGGCAGCGGGCGTGGAGCCGCCGGGAAAGCCATTAGCGAGCAAGGCGTGGGCCGTGTCACTCGTGGCGGTGCCAGCCCTCGGACCGGCCCTGGCTGGTCTGTCACAGCCGCCAGCGCGGCTCAAGCTTCGGAGTTTGGGTTCTGCAGCGATGCGGGATCGTATTTAGACCCTTAAATAAGCAGCTGTATTTTGAAATGAAGGCACGGGTGGGTTCAGGGTGAGCAGAGCAGAAAGCGTGTTTCGGGACACTTGGACTTGAGCAGTTTTGTTCCCAGGTGATACAGGGGATGTAAAATGCTTGAGAGAACAGAAGCTTGAAAATAATGGTCAAGTAAGGAGCAAGATGCATAAAGTAGGACTAATGTAGACTTTAAAGCCCAACACCTAAAACAGTAATGCTCTAAAGCTGCGCCCATCTCCAGGTGACTAAATTAACCCCCAAAGACCCTCTGTCTGTGCCAAAGCATCTCAGAATCTAGCTCAGATCTGAGCCCTCAAAAACCGCATGACACCAATTATTATTTTTCCTGAAAGGCTGGATCCAGGAGAGTTGGAAAATACTGACCAGATAGGTACTGGCAGCGTTCCTCTCTTTTCCACAGAAAAATTCAGAGGTTAGGCCGTTGGTTTGAATGCTGGGAATGTACAGCCTCCATAGACAGCATCCCACCTACCAAACTGCAGGCTGGTCTGATGGGCAACAGAAGGCTGCACATAAATCCTGCTTTTAATGTTTTTCCTCTACCTAGTATGGAATATTTCCAGAGTGATTGAGCTGGAGAAGGAGAACAGGACTGTGGAGCTCTGGTGTAAGTCTCTTATTCCTGCTTATTCATCAGAGGTTTAAAGAAAGAGCATTTCTCCCAACGGAGAATTGCTGCAAAGTGATTTAACCTCTGAACTACTCTGAACTGAGGAGCTCCAACACCCTTTTCCTGTGTTCAGGGAAAACTGCTACTTTGAAAGGAAAAAAAAATAAATAAAAACCCAATCCATCACAAGGGTTGCTGGAGAAGTCCTACAAGTTTCAGCTCTTCCACACAGACAGGCAGAACTTTGCCTACTCGGCAAATCCTGCCAGGGCAGAGGTGTTAAATAACTACCTTAAACCCCAGTGTCGCAATACTCCCTGTCCTTGCTCAATCGTCACCTGACCTTAGAGACTTCTGGAGCCTGCTGGTGCCTTTCTGGTCAAATTTAGCTTGCCCCAGAACTTGAGTGACACAAGAAAGTGTCCTGCAGTGCTCTCAAGACGCCTGCTTCCAAACCATGTTTCCTTAAAGGTAATTAGTTAAGTAGCCATAAGGGATGTGATAGATAACTGGAAATGCCACAGTCGAAGTTGAGAGTGACCACGAGTCAGCATTGCAGTCTTCCGACAGAAAACACATTGTTTTCTGCTATGTGGACAAACAGGTTGAACTAATTACCACATATAATGATTATTATATATGCTCTACAGAGTTTTGTCTTTAAATGACTTTATGTGGGGGGGAGAAAAATCACAAAGCTGAATAATCCCCTTTAATTATACGCTTAAAAATCCTGAATGGAAGACATTAGGAGACACAAAGGAACAAACATAAACTAATTATTCCTTGTTTTGCAGCTAACGTATTTCTATGGTAACCACTATGGTCTTCGAAGAAATTAAATTATTTTTTAAAATCAGTTCATCAGTAAAGTCGCCCACTAAAGCCACAAAACAAAAATATTTCAAATAAGTCTGGAGATGAAGGAGAAAAGCATGCATTTTCACAGCTGTTGATCATTAGAGCTATGAAACTGCATTTTCATTAAAACCACCGAGTAGATTCTCTCTTACGTTCTGTGTGGGGAGCTTGGTGGGTATGTCCATGGGCACACATGCATGTGTCTATGTAGAAGAAAAGAGAGAAATGACTTACTTTGTGTCAATGTAGCAAGGTGGACAGACAAAAAGGATGCATGTTTTGTAATAGGTGCACTTTCTGCTCATATTCCCATTTTTTTGAGATTGAACACCTCTAAGATCATTCTTTGACAACCTCAGTTTTGATGTACAACTTCAAGTAAATTGTTAAGTATTGATTTAAATGTGGAGTGTCCCAGCTCTGTCTCTCTAGTACATGGAGAAGCATGTCAGGTAGGTACAATTTTGGTAGGTCAACAACACGTGGAAATTGGTGTCATATTCAGTAAAGACCTAGTTTACACTTTTTTTTTTCTCCCCTTGAAATGTAGCGAATTAATCAAAACCATGCACTTAAAACCTAAACCAGCTTTACATTATTAAACTTTAGCTCAGGGGGTGCATTGCCAGAGGAATAATTCGACCAGAATGGTCCACGAAGCAGGCAGATTCTGGCTCTGTGGGAGGTTCACTTCTTCAGGCTGTGCAGAGCTCGGTCTTCAAAAAGGCAGTTCGTGCAAACACGCCTTACTCTTTATTTGACCACACCACCAAAACCAATAGCTTCCCCTATCGCATCTGTGGCCATGCTGGCAGCTACAGATAAAGAAGTTAAACGAATCGGCTCCTACTAAGGGATCCTCGGGTTTCAGTTAAGAGGAAAGTCCCTGCAGTTGAAGCTGAGGAACGCTGTTCAAGCTTTTTCCACAGAATTCAGAATTTTTCCCTCCCCTTGGGCTCTGCTTGGCACTTTTACCATCACACACTCAGGGTCTACCTGCCTTCATTGCTGTGATCAAAACAGGAACTTTACTGCAGAAAACTGTCAATTGAATGCTGTACATGATCTGTCTCTCTGTGCTGGGAGGAGTTGTCACAAACAGAAGAAATACCCGGAAAATTCAGTGTCAGCAGGGACCAAAAGGCTTCCCAGCTCCCTGCTGTATGGATTTCTGCATAGCAGCTGTCTTTAGCATTATGATTTCTCTTGGATGGTTTTCGCCACAGCTTGGTAAGGACAAAGACATGTCACATATCCCAGACACAGGCCAGCAACAGACTCATTCCTGCCTTGGTTAACGTAAGATTATTAATATTCTTAATAATAGCAATAACAGCTCCTATTAAGACACCCTGCTGGCTTCAGAGAACAGGTTTCTATTTTCCTCAGGTTCTAATTTTAGAAGCTTCTGGGGACTATGTAAACATGTGAGCTAGAAACGAATAAGAGAACTATATAGATTATTTGCTGAATACCTGAGGTGGGTGATCAGATCCAAATACTTTGCTATACTGAAGTCACTGCCCTGGACTTGCAGAGATCTCAAGAACAAAGTGAAGCACAGAAGTATCATGAGCTGCTGCTAAAAAGAGTTTTCCCACCTACTTGACTGGGAGACATCAAACTCAGGACAGACAGAGGTGCAGTGAGAGCCACCAACACTGAGCATTAAACACTGTCAGGGCTGCAGAACAGCAATGAGGGTCTGGGTTCAGCCTCGCCACAGGAGGAGAAACTTGCTCCCAGTCACTGCAAGGCTCCTCAGCCCCCTGTGCCGTGCCATTTGCAGCCTCATTCTGCACCTGCTCTGCCAAATCTTCTTCACTGACACGTTTAGGAAAAAAGGAAAGTGGTGAAACGCTCATTTCGCATTTGTAATAACAGTTTACTTCAAAAGATAAAGCAGCTTTTCACACACTGAAATATATCTCTAAAGTCAAGCCTGTTCATATCCCATTTTTCTTTTTCATTAATCCAGCATGTGTGTGTATATATGTACATATATATGTATACATAACTACATGACAATTTGCATCACACTTCTAACAGACAAAAGAGATTTAAAAACTTCATGAGATGTTTTTTGGCTCTTGATTCTACAGCGCATTTAAGCAGAAGCTTAATTTACTGCAGGTAAGGAGTATGTGGCTCCAGCGGGACGATGTATCTGATTAAAGGATAAATGTAATTGTCTCAATAGATCAATGCCATGGTTTATTCCTCCTTGAGTATCAGATGGATCCTTATAGTCTCTTTGATAAACTCATGCAGTGCAGAACATTAAGTGATCCAACCTATGAAACTACACATGCACTACTGGAAATCTACACCCAGACACACATAAACATCTCCGAATATTTAATTTCTATTACATTTCCCAGTTAAATGAAATGCTTGCTTTTTTTCGGAACTCAATATAAAGAGCTCATAAAAGCAACCCTTTACCTTTTCCAATGTCTTGACAAATTCCAGACACACACATACAAAAAACCCCACCACACCAAAAAAATAAAAGCCGAAAAAAACCCCCACCAACCACCACCACACAACACAAACAGCGAGACTTAATAGGTCAGATCCCTTCGACAGGGTCAAGTTTTCAAGACCCTGGCAAAATAAGGTGTTTAGGAGAATACAAGAATTTTGTAGACCAGCTATAGGGCATAAAAATCAGATATTGAGTTACTTCTGGTGATAGCTGGTGCTTTGGACACATGGGTTTTTATCTGCACTTCATGGACCTTCGTTCACTAGGCTGAAAGTTAGTGCATCCATCAGAGGTGTGATTTAGTGGCCTTCACAGCAAACAGTGACCCCACAGGAAGAATAAATGAGTGTGTGTTGTTAGCTGAAGGCGAAGGCATGTTTTGCACACATGATGTCACTCTTGCAACTCAGGAAGAACTAATTGCTCAGCTTGTTGTAAAGTCTCATACTCGTTGGGTTCACTTGCAAATTATAGTCGTCTGGAGAGCTACAGTATGTCATCAGCACACAACAATGTTGACTGAAGCGTAATTAATATCTGTCTTTCTTTTCAAGTTCCTTATTTACCCTCTTTCCCCCATGACAAATATGTTAATGACCTCGCCAAAACCCGCAAGCTGTCATTTTCAAAGAGCCCCTGTCTTTCTGCCTTGAGCTGAACACTTTAGACTAAATCACGGTGAGCCTGTTCTTGCCCCCATTAAATCTACCGAGGGTTTTGTCAGTGACTTCGGTGTAAGTAAACTCACAGGCCGTAGTGGGAGCAGGCCCACAGACCTATTCTGCTTTACACCTTCGGCCAGATGAAAAAAGAAGGGGGGAGGAAAACAAAACAAAACAAAACAAAAAAACCACCACACCAAACCAATAAAAAGCACAACAGGCAGGGATTGTCTTCAATTTTTCAGGATTTTGATTCGCATCAGGTGCCTGAAATAACACAAGGATAATCAAACCATCCAATCTTATGGGTTTGCAAAACTTGTGTTGGATTACAGGGTCCTAAAAGGCTACTTGTTTCGCCTTTGGTTTTGATTTTGAGAACGGGTTTTCTATCTTCGAGTTTCTTTTCAGCGATAGTATCTGCTTACCTGGTTCTCTTTTAAGTACTTATCTGCAAAGGGTAAAATACTGCACAGACTTCAATATAATTGCATGTGAAAATAAACATACAGAACATGCATGTCAGTGACAGCAATAACTGCACTGGTAGCCCAGAGCGTTACTGGAGAACATTTTGATACCAGTTAATGAAGTACTGCTCACACTCACACAAAAGCTTGGATTATTCTGAATATGTGCCCATTTTTGTGTGTGTGTCCCTTTACAAATGACTCACGTTTACAAATAATAAATGCATTTACACTAAAACCAGAAACAGGACTTCCTATATTTAATTACCCACATCTGTATTCTACTTTTCCTTTTTTATTAAAAAAAAATCCCCCGATTAAATCATCTTCCATGTAGCAGAAATATCTGTACAACAAAAACAAAGTACTATTTCCACTACTACATAGCTGTTAGTTTCAGATGTGAATAAAGCATTTCCCTTTCCAAGACTTAAACACATGGCAAGCCCCCATGCTGTATTTATCAAGTTTTCACATGTACCTTGTCCTTCCACAATTAGCAAGGTAAATCTTCTGGAATTCTTACTGTATTACTAATACGAATGCACTTGCAGGTAAGAAACTACAAGATACATTATAATCTACTTTGTACATAGTGCTGTAAAATAGAGGTTCAGACACCCATTTTTTGCTAGAACACTTGGCCCTATCCTGATTTCAGCATTAGCTGATATTAAGTGCACTTAAGTGAAAATTGTGATAGAGTCTTGGTCCTGCTGACCAGAGGTGGAAGGATGCCCAAGGTCCTCGAGCACTAAGGTACAGAATCCTAGAAGCCATCTGCCATTCACATTTTTTAAAAGGCTTTTATGTTACATAGGTAGAGCAGCATAAAGGGAGCACAGAATATAAATATTGCTGAATAACAGAAAAAAAATCTGTTCCAGCAGGATTTCTTTTTTTAATGACTTAAATTGACTCTCATTCCACTGTGGTTTAGATGTTTCTTCAGTATTATGTTAAAACCCTCCTACATTCATCGTTTAATAAAGATAACCCCTCCGCATTTAAAAGCATTGGTAAGTTTATAAAGTCTGCCAGAATTTGTAGCAAGCCCAGTGGATTTTAACAATCTTCTAACAATAAACAGGCAGCTTTTAGAACAGGGGCTATGATTCAGGATTCTCAGGTTCTGGTCTTTGTTTTGCAACACCGTTGCTGTCGAGCTATTAATACATTTGACACCTCTGTGCCTCAGCTTGCCTAGTTCATAAATGGGCCCGGCAACACCTCTGTCACATGGTGTTAAAAGGTTTAGTTAATTGCTGCTCATAAATCATATTGAGAGCCTTGAAAAAGAGAAATATATATACATGCAAAGTAGTTTTGATGTTGTAATAGAACCACATTGCTGTCAGATGCTATGTTTAAAATTAAATTCTTAGGAGGTTCATATTTCTTGTATCACTTTGCTACCCATTAGCATTAAGGATTACTTCCAGAATATTCAAAACCTAGATACAACATTTGTGCAATTCGAGATGCTACTCAGGAGAAGATACTGGAATAAGAACAACTTTCTCCATCCATCTCCCATTGAAGTGCAGTGAGTTTTGCATTCATTTCAAGGGCTGCAGAAACCAAACCTATTCACCATTCCCAATCAGCCTTGAAAAGCAGCACTGCCACTTTATAAGACACAAATCCTACATTTAATAGCTCAGTTACAAACAAATGCTTCTCCTCCCTCCTCTTAACTAGCACATTGGGTGGCTGAAGGATTTAAAATTAGACACCTTCACTTTGTGAAGTGTTTTGAGATCTGCCATGTACAAGTAGAGAGTTAAGATTACCATTTTCACTTTGATTTTTCCACCCCCCATGAATTGCTTGCTATCAATTACAGCTGCTTTGTAGACAAGAGGCAGATAAGGGGTTTAGGAATGAATATTATACCTTTCAGGGTATCACACAGACAAATGTAGTTTGAAAAAATAGGATCAAGCTATGAAGCTTGGATTAGATGAGAAATTCCCTATTTAGACTTAATGACTTCCAAAGCCTCAATTTTTCTTATGCCCACTAGAAAGACAAGGGAACATTACAAATTTTCTATCCATGTCCAGAATTCAACAAAATCCAGTAAAGCTGTCTTTACTTGGGCTTTTGGCTCAATTTTGGCTCTGAGGTAGAACTAAAGCAGATTTCTGTGACTCTTCCACGTTGCAGTGAAGCGGCGTGAAAAGCAATAAAGATTCGCGGACGGAGGTGCCTATAGCGACATGACTCCATCCCTACACATTTCTCCCACTGCTCCTGCGGGTTGAACACTCCCTGTGCTCCAGACAGCCAACGCCACCACACGTGGACCTTCGCAGGAGGGAGGACTTGAATCCCTGCTGAGCTGTTCCATCCTGGTACAATTTCTAACCACACAACTACAACAAAATCCCAGACGATGAGACCTTTACAGGCGCACCCTTCACCCCTACCCGGGGCACCAGGGAACACAAGCACCATTCCCAGAGCAGCTTACTCAGCCCATCCTACAACTCGTGTCAAACAGGCAGGTGAAAGATTAATCTTTTATTTAGTCATTTCAAATTGAACTATTTCTGGTTCTTTCAAAGACGGGGTGTGCTTTGCCAAGGAAACCTGAGGTTTGCTATGGGGATTTTTTTTTTTCCTTAAATCTTATCTATGGGAAAAATAAAATTACCAACATGCTGGAAATACTTAGTATGCTTCACAAAATGAACTCGAAGTCTTGGCGGTAGTATGGCGACTTGCCTTCGGTGCTAAATTTCAGCTTAACAGAAAAAGGCAAGAAAAGACATCTTGACATTTTAGTATCCGCTTATCACCATATGAACAAATCAAGCTACAAGAATAGATTGTAATTTATTTCTTGCTTGAAATCACAGTATGCTGCAGGTATGTTGGATTGCCCAAATTCTGACCCAAGTCTGAAACAACCAGATTTTACATAGATTTGAGCCATCTGTGTGCTAGAGAATGTGAATGGGGGACAGGTAATATAAATAATACACAACTGCAGGATCTAGCCCTCATTTGGGGACAGAATGCTGAAACTATAATTGCTCTTGCAATTAGTAACTGATGAACGAAAATAATAAGTCATTTTGAATAAAGTGTTGTTAGTTCTGCCAACACAAGTTTACAAAAGTCATTAGTCAGACTGCACACAAAGAAAAAAATAGAAAGATATTATAAAAAAAAAAAATAAAAAGCCCCTGAACTGATAAAGATGTTCAGGCTTTCTCTTTTTTTTTTTTTTTTCTTTTTCCCTTTTTTTTTCTCCAAAGTTTTTCTCTGGAGTCATGAAAACTAGAATTTTTGGTGGTGTTTTTTGTTTGGGGTTTTGTTTTTGGTGGGGTTTTTGTTTGTTTGGGGGGTGGGGTTTTTTTGTTTGTTTGGTTTTTTGTTTTTGTTTGTTTGTTTGTTTTTTAAGAGATAGAAGGCAGGCCAACCCTTGGAACTGCAGAAGCAAGGGCTTTATAGATACTCTCAAGACTGGGAGTGAAATTTGGAGCATAGGAGCCGTGCAGGACCGGGCATGGCCTCCCCACACCAGCTGCTGCTGGCTGTGCAGCCCTCCAGCACAGCTGGATGTGGAAGGAGGGCAACGAGAGCAGCACAGGGGAAAGAGCGAGGGGAAAGGACGGCTCAGCTCATCCTGCAACAGGATGGAGGGACACGGCCGTCCCCCAGCCTCCTCCTCTGCCAGCCCTGTGGGGACAGGTGGCTCCTCAGCAAGTGCCGACCTCCCAGCGAGCACCGTGGTCCTGCCAGCCCCGCGTGTCAGCATCAAAACCAGCAAGAAACACCTCGCTTATCTGCATTTAACCCTCTCTGGTTTGAAGGTTTGGAGAAAGAGGGCTGCCAGGAGTGTGTATGTTCTTGGTCTTCCTCCCGCCTGGCCATCAACCATTTTGTCTTCCCGCTCACGGAGCGGTGGGAACAAGGCTTGAGGGGCCGGGTGGCTGTTTTGCTGGCCTCAGACCCAAGCACAGGCAGGAGCGTCCTACTCCATTAAGACACAAACACTGCCTGCAAAGAGCAAACAGATATTTTCTGCCCCAAACACCCAGTGCTTGAGGAGAAGATGTGCAAGAGTGGGTCAACAGAGCAGATAGTACAGGGGAACAGGAGAGCCCCGGCTCGGAGCCAGCACAGGTCTTGGCATGCCGGCTGCCTCCACATTGCTTGCAGCATCAAGAATGAGAATCGGGTGGAAACCTTGCGCTTTCCAATACCTTAAAACAAAAGTGTTCAAGACATTTCCCTTTTCCTGGGGACATAAAGTAGCAGCTCCAGGTTTAGCCTCACCACTATTTGTGTTATCAAAAGCATGCTCATGAGCTCATACTGAGCTACAGCATAACACAAGCTGAAGAACAGCATGTGCTGCTTTTCTTCTTATTTCTAAAAAAACAAAACAAAAACCAACCAAACAAAAAAACCCAAAAAAACCCCACCAAAACCACAAAAACAAACAAAAAACAAAAACAAACAAAACCACTAAAAATGTACCAATCCAGAAATTCTGAATTGCTCAAGCGCCACTGACAGAAAGATGGGAAACAAAGCACATGACCAGATTGTGGTGAAGGCTCAAAGGAACCACATCCCAAACACTATCTGGATGCATGCATGCACGCACACATTTAACCACAAGGAAGAATACTTCATAACAGATATTTCTGTTATAATAGACAGAATGATCCTGAGGTATTCTCTATACGGTCAATTCTGTACGTAATCTATCACCTATGTTACTCTGGGTGCTTCTGTCTCCTTTCTTTTCACCTCTGTATTTAGTATTTGAGAGTCATGGTGCTCATACTATAGTTATGGTTAAGCAGAGATAAAGTGGGAAGTTTAATGGTCATAAAGAGAAGTCTTTGTTAGAGTTTAAACAAGACTAATTTATAGGTAAATGCAACTAACAGTTCTTTGCTTCAGCTAGACCATCTCAGATATCACAACAAATATCTTCTTTAGAGGTGCTTCAGATTGTTCTGTTTTCTAAGTACATATTGCTCAAGAGAGTCACTCTATAGGTTGTTCCCCTGGCTGTATTTCCATATGCCATATGCTTAGAAGCAGAAAGGAGCCTTTCTGTGATCCTTCTGTTTGAGTGAATCCCTCTGAACCTCTCTTGTCTGCTTGGATCTCCAGGCAGTAGTATTGAATCTCCTCAGCAGTGTTTTAATTGGCACTGCAAGAACATGCTGTCATCACTCCCCTTCATTTTCTAATGTATCTTTCCAAAATCACAATGCCTACTTCTCTAATTATTTTATTTGGCAACCTGGAAATTAAGGTAATTGCAGTGTTTGCTATTAGCTTGTATGAAGGACAGAGCATCAGATCATTTGGAGGAAAGAAAAATCAGACCAGTAGGTCCTGGTTATACTCAAAGAGGAATCTCCAGAGGAAACGTGTGGTTGTCCACGAAGAACTGCTGGCAACTTTGAGAGCAATTTTCCTTTAGACCAATATTGAACCAATACTCCAGCACGACAACAGAGGCACAGTAACTCTGGCTATACTGTATTCCCAAATGAGATGTTGAACAAATGTCTTTACCGCATGTGTTCATTACAGATTTGATGTCAAGATGAAAGGTGTTAACCTTGGAAACCTGGCCAGACTCCAACATGGGAAATTACCTTCTGCCTCCCTGAGCGGTTCTCTGCAGAGTTTCAGCTGGACATTTCGGATCTTAAACCATTATGTAGCTCTGCTGACAATGGCTTAAGAAAAAGGCTTTGCTTGATCCCTGTGACTGATATTCTGCATCAAAAACTCATACTGCGGAGGTGCAAACCTTAGAGGAGAAACAAATCTCATCATGGAAACACTATTCCAGTTACTGTGCATTGCTGCAGCCCCTTTACATCTGAGTAGTCGTAGGAATTCAGTGAAACCTACTGTGCAGTTAACCTTTAAAAGGATTAAATATATATATTGTATTTTCACTCACAGTGTCTACCTCGTAAGAAACTCACAGGTACAAGATGTGGATGCTGTTTTACTGGATTAATTGTTGAAGTGTGCGCTGTGTCACTGTTTCTCACCGAAGCAGTCCTGCTCAGATCTGTGAGTTACAGAGAAAATTTTGCAGAGTCTTGTAACACCATTCCCAACGCATGGCATTTGTAGCCTGGCCACTGGGTGCTACCAGCACAATAAGTGCTGCAGCACCGAGATCTGCTCTAAAAGCAGAGGATTTCCAGTGCCAGACCCTCTTCTGAGGAAGATTCCCTAGAGGCAGCATGGACTTTGCTGGGCAGATGCTCTGAAATACCCCCTGCAGCCCTCACCCCCGGGTACACACCCTCGCCCCGCACCGTCTCTGTTGCAGGAGATCTGCACGCACACTCGTCCCCCACGCGCACTGGTTCCCTTGGTAAGGAAGCCAGGGCACGATGGGGGCTGAGCCACAGTCCGTACGATCTGGGGACCAGGGCAGGGGACAGTGACAAGCTGCAGCTGCTGAGGCTGCAGTCCATGTTCAGAGGGCAAGCAGAAAGCAGAACTCAGAATATTGTGCACAACCTTCCCAAGTGTTGACGAGATTGTTGTTATTACCGTCCTCATTATTACCACATGCATCTTTTCCTTACAGAAGGGAATCCTATTTTAGCTAAAGCAGATGCGATTCCTGCCAGTCTCATACTGTATAACATCGGCTCAGTGCAAAACCCCGATGTAGAGATTCACTGAAGTCTGTCACACAACTGATTTAAATGTAAGTGACTTCAAGGACTACAAACTCAGACTCAGCATAGGAACTTGTAAAATGTGTTGGCCATCTTATGAATACAAGAGTAGAAATAAATCCTTACTGATGTAAAAAATTCTGAGCTTACCTGGTTTTATATTTGTTGGCATGCTATCATACATAAATTAATTTCAGAAGACCTTTAATAATACTGTGCAATAATGAGAGCCAGTGAGGATCTCTTTTCAATGCCAAGTTCCTGACACCACAAAGAACAACGTGGATCATTTTCAGAAATTTTCCCAGTGCTCAACATGCAACTTATCAAATTCCCTTCAAGTGTTCATCACACCCATGCAAATAATTTATTCTTCCCGGCAGAAGCTTTGTGTTTGATCACAATGACAACTCACTGCTGCTACTCTGCATCAAATACATTATGGAGCTTTAAACCCCAGAGCAATAAATAAATCATGTCCAGGAAACCGACTGAGGTGAATGTCCATTCCTGCGGTCCTTGCACACAATTACACCTCATGAACTCAGTGAGATTCAGTTACGCCAGCAAGGTCTGCAGAACCAAGATCACACTTTTGACAAATGAGTTGTTAATCCTGAAAAGGATTAAGAGATTGGAAAATAAGAAAATACCTAGCTCAAGATTATTGTTACAAGAAAGGCACTTTGATTATAAACTACATTTTTATAATTTAGAAGCCACCTGTCCTGCAAAGACACATGCACTAATTTGTCTACAAAATCCCCGGGAAACCACAAACAGGTTTCAGAATCTGCTGATCAGTGTAAGTAGTCTGTCAGAATAGCTTTAGTAAATAAAAGAAATGCAAAATACTGAAACATACCTAGAGGACAGAGTCTCCTGGCTGAGTAGGATTGTAGGCTGAGACCCAAATAGCTGGTAATTTGTGATGGAACAGCTTCTACAAATCAATCAGTACAGAAAGCCAACATCACACAAACTGTGCATTTACCAGGCAGTGTTTGACAGCAAGGAACAAGCTACAGCCTAGAAAATTTCTGTGTATTTTAAGCCTCCATCCCAAACTTACTCCTCATACAATTCATCTGCAGGCTGTAATTTACTAAATCCATCTGTTGTTTCTATGGTTTGCTTTCTGGAAATGCTGCTTTTCAAGGGTCTGCTTGTTAGAGAAGGTCAAAGAGTAAAGCGGGCCCTTTCATTTTAAGTGACTTGAAAGAAAAGGAAAGGAAATTTATATTTAGAAATAGCAATGATTAACTAGGAAATATATTAGAGTATTAAAATAAATGACATAGAATAGCTCTTACTTCCAATTAGGCTGACTTTACTTCAAGAAAAATATTTATATACAAATATAAAAGCTAGGGAATGCTAACCTATGCTAAGATGAAAGCATCTCATAACATAATTCATGTTTAGCCATTAAAATGGGTGATCACATTTTTACATACTTTTTTCTTCTTGTCCTTCTAAAGTGTCTGCTACCGTGGTTTTTTTCTCTAATCACCAAAACTTTTAGCAACTACTATTTGTCTCTCACCAAGCTGCCTACAGCAACTGCACACTTTCCACATCTCTACTACCTTTGGAAACACATCGTCTGCTACCACTGCATCAATGCTGGACCCACACACACCGCGAGCAGACATCTAGCAGAACAACAGAATTAAGGACACAAACCTCCATACACACCAGCCTAAAACTGAGGATCTCAAGAGCTGAAGCCTAGACCAGTATCCACCAAACCATACCCTGGACTCCTGACTAAATTCAGCAACTCTGTTATCAGCCCACTTGGTTGACAAGATAAGGAGCACCAAATCCACTTAAGAAAAACAGAAGAGAGTTGCAGGTAACTCCTGAGCACACCCCATATTTTAAATGAACAACTTCACATACCAGTACTGCTGTAACCATCATCAGGGGAAAAGAGAAAGCTCTGAGGTCCCTGCTTAAATGCTGAGCAGCTGTGGTTGCTCAGGTGTTGGCTTCCAACTAACTAGTCACAGGTGCACCACAACCAGCTACAGTCGTACTTCAGGACTGTGGTGTAGACCATGGTTAGAGCCTGAAAGTGGGCAAGAATTGACACCGTAAAAAACAGAGGGAAAACACAATTAATACAACTGGACTTTGACCAGGAGACTGGAATCACCATCTGTATGAGTGCAAAAGTCTCCCAGGACACTTACTGGCATAAGTGGTCAGGCTTTCAGCCTAAAAAACATCCAAAGCTCGGGTGTGCTAACGTCATGCAAGAACGCTGGTTCAGTCCTGAGTCAGAAGAACCTTTGTCACCTACTGAGTCACCAAAACCATCCCTTACAGCACGGGTTTCCTCGGAGTCCCCTTTATAAGCCCTGCTTAGGCCTGGCCCTGTTTTGCCTGTAAGATTTAACTTGATGGGAGTCAAAAGTCGTATGATGCAATGAGCCGCTTAGTTTGCTTGTTTTCTTAGGGGCTCTCCCTTCCCTTCCTCTGACTGCAACCCTACCAAAAGGCCTTTGTCTGAGGAGTAGAATAAGGAGCATAACAGAGTGTTTGCATTTACTTATGGAAGAGCCACTCTAGCAACTCCTCGCAAGCCTCTGAAGTCAGCTCCAGTACAGTTATTTGGCCTAAGTTCATCTGAACTAAATGGGCTGACTTGGTTCAAATATATTGCACAACCAAATGATAAAATTGGGAGCGGGGGGGAAGGGGAATGACTAGTGATGACACATGTACTTAACACTGCGTGTCTCCTCTTTCCAGATTAGGAGGAGCTGGCAAGCTCCAGTCTGTACACATGCCAACAGCGGATGTCGGCACATATACAACACTTTTTCAGAACAACATACTGTTGAAACATGTAGTTCAACTCAAAGGCACCCCTTCTGTTCAGCTAGCCCAAAACAACTGTAAGAATTGTCTTGCTTAAAACAGTAGGATTTGTACCATGACTTTTAATACTGCTTTAACCTGGTTTCTTTATAGGCACTCCAGAAGTGCAGAGGTAGGAGCAACCACGTTGTACTTTGCACAAGGTTCCCCACATCCATTTGAACCAGAGGAAGTTGTTAAACTGTTGGCAAGAGGGAGATGGCAAGGACGGAGGGGGGGGCCTAAATGGTGCAGGAATACCAGCCGCCCTTCTGCTTTTACCTTTCCTCACTTTTCTTTCATTTTCCAGCCTGAAGTACAGAGAAGGATGATGCTGACAAGCTCAGCCTGGCTTCTTGTCAGTGTGTCTCAAGAAAATCATCACTAAAGATCTGAAAGAAATAACATCTGCAAAATAAATAAAAATATATTCCAAGTAGTAAATAGAGTGTTCTGCATTCATTAGCAGAAAGCTCTGCCTTGCTGAATTCAGAATTGTAAATATGTTTGGTTCTTTCCTCTTTTTCCTTTCAATAATTGTAGTGAGAACATTTTTAAATTCAGCATTCCTCTCCTAGTCTCGTGTTTTTTTCCCTGCTCCATTTTCCCCCTCATCTCTTCAATTATTTTTCTTTTCTCACAGCAGGCAACAATCATAACCAAAAACAATGCAGGAAAAAAAGTGCAAAGAAAGGCACTTTTGCCGTGGGTCTGGAGTTGTGCTGCATGTGTCCGAAGTGATCTATATGCCCCACATGATACGGGTGGCTCTTAGACATTGGAATAATTTTCCTTTGGCTTCTGATCTAGCCACCTTAGCCCACCACCATTCTCCTGACAATTTCCTGTTCATCTCACTTCCTACCAGCTGTTTCCATTTTTTTCTGCATATCTCCAGCACTGGGAAGGATCAGACCATAGGGACTCGGCGAGGGCTTCCTGCCATAGGACTCAGATACGTGTTCGTGTAAGGCAGGAGACTGCCAAAGCCTCCAGCTCCGCTCTGCAGAAGTTTGATGTGCTAATGTGGGGATCACAGAAAGAGCCGCAGACGAAGTTGTCATAATAATCTGAAACTCTTTTCACTTTTCCCCAGCAGCACCAGTCTCCGCAGGTACCTCTTGGCAAAGCAGCCTCTCGTTTGAGTCTCATTCCTTTCACCGCTCTCTTGAGCACCCAGAGACAACAGTTGTCCATTCAGATGTCCCAGATCACGACGACTAAAACCACTTTGCTGTCTGCCGCTCGGTTCAGCAGCTCGTTGGTGCCGTCCAGCCCTGTAGATCCTCATTCAGACCTATCTAAACCAGGTTTTTGGAAATTATTCTTGTTAGTGCCTTTTTAACAACACGACTGTGTGTTAGAAATGGGCTCATTTGGCCAGAAGCAGGTCGGGGATTGCCTACGTGTGAAATCATGCTGCCTCATCTGATGGGGCGCAGACACCTTCGGTGGGAGATGTGCAGGAAGGGAAGAAGCAGTTGGAAGCTGGTTCTGGGTAACAGCCTCTTAACCAGGCTCAGCTGCAGCCGGGATCCATGTCTGAGCAGGGCCTGAGCTAAAAGGACAATATTTGGATTTCTCCTGTACTTTGTTCCATCCAATGTACAAACAGGAATCCCAGAACAAAGTGTACTTTATGTGAATTGTACCAAGTGTACAGCTATCGGCTTGTAAGGATTTTGTTAAAATATAAAGGACACTGTCACCAAAAAAAAGGAACCCAGTACTTTGGTTTGGTAAAAATAAGGTTTTACGGACCCCAAAATCAGCATACTTTTCCCCATGGTTTACGGAAAAACAGTTGTGGAAGCAATGATTCTGCAAATCTGTCTTCATGGGTCCTTTTAATTTAGAGGCATGACTCATCGGAGCAGGGACTACTTGGGTGAATGTATGACCACAGGATGCAGCCCTGGAAAAGTGTTTTTGTAAACAAATAAACATGCTCTTTCCTGTTTGAAACTCAGATCTTCCAGCATTGGGCAAGCGGCTGAGAACCCAACAGTGAAAGTAATAAGAAATATTTAACACGATGCCAGTTCCTTGGTCCAGTTCCAACAGCAAGAGTTGAACGAAACACAGAGAGTGAAAAATAGACAATTCTTTTAAAGTCCTTTAATAATCTGAAGTGTTATTTGTTTCAGGAACAAAGAAAAGACTTGTTAAGTGAAAATTGCTTAAAGAGACGGTCTTGCAACCTGACAAAATCAAAATGAAGGGTATCTTCTAAACAAAGGAAAAACCGAAAAACCGCGCTGGGAGATTTCATGATGGCTTGTGCCATGTTGTGCTGTACGTGCAAGCAGTTGTCCAAAGATCACAGTCTCCAAAACGAATTTCACACGATGGCTTTTGACATCTGATTAAGTCTTTTGAGAGCGATTATCCTCTTTTCCTGGAGAAAGCAGGATGCTGGTCCCAGTCAGGACCTTTGCTACTTGCATCCCAAGGGGGGAAAAAAGAGTCTCCAGTCCTAACAGCTGGAGACATTTTCATAAAAACATATAGACATCTGAAAGCAACCTAAATATTGCAATGTCAGGAAGTCAATTTTCTGTTGGTATTTTAAAAGCAATCTTTTGGCAGCTGCCAGTGAATCCTTTAAGTATGTTTAGATCAATGCACAAAGTCAATTAAAGACTTAAAATCTTGCAAGATTAAGAAGGGCAGAGTGAATCAAGTAGGGAAATGGCTGAGAAACTGCTTGGCCCTTTTTTCTGTTGCAGACCAACAAAACTGGAGGACATTCCAAACCAACACAAAATCCTGTTGTACCCAGGCACACGCGAGAGAAAGAAAGGCCAAGTGGGAAAAAGAAGACAAAGCTTTGCGCTTGGCTTAGCTGGGTCGAGATGTTTCAGTTGCAAACGATAGATCTGTTTTAACTATTAGAGCTTGTCTAGACTAAGGAAATGTTCCTGCTATGACTATGCTGAGATAATTATACTGGTGTAAACCCCTTTGGGCAAAACAGAGCTTTCGGTGGCCTGATTTGCTCTGGTCACTTGCCAGGATTAGTTCAGCTGGTACCAGCCTGTCCTCCCCGAGCTCCTGCTCCCAGCTGGAAACCCCGCACAGGAGTTTTCATCTGTCTCATCTGAAACATTTGCACTGCCAATCTATCAGTCAATCCAGTCGTCTTTATGGGACAATCATGCAATTATTTTTCCCTCCAGAAGAATGGTAAATATCTAGAAAGTTTGTCTCTTAGCAAAAAAAAAAAAAAAAAGCTGAAATAAGTCTGTTTTTAAATTAAAACATACTTTGATTTGTGTATGCATATCACGGAAACGTATTTGCTGCAAATATAATGAAATAGGTAGGCGAATGTAGGATGTTCAACCTGCCAAGGAAAGATATATCCTTTACCCACTTTAAATGAACTTGTATGAGAGGATAAAATGTGTCCAAAGAGAGTAAAATGGGAGCTACTCCAAAATAGTTCTGTGACATGAACAATAAAATGAGGAAAACAAACCAAACTAAATAAACAATAAAAACTAAATTCAATAAATCCAAGTGCTTCAGTCTGAAGCCCCTTTTAAAGAACAGAAGGTGAAACCTGAGCTTAAGAGAAGTTAGCGGCAACATTTACATTGACTTTAAAGGAGAGGTTTCACTTAATATCATGTGTATGGTGAAGTCCCGTAATGCCACTGTGTGCACTGCGGTACAAAAATACATGTGCTGAGTTTCACACGCAGCATTCAGAGAACATGCTGATAAATGCAGGATGAGGAACAGACGGACTGACAGACAGACTTGGTTATAATTTAATCTGGTTTACTGTTATCCGCAGGTGTTACAGTTAAAATGTTCTAAAAAGTTATTATATACCTTTAATTCTAAGCAGTTACTGGAAGGACAGTTAGAAATTCTAATAGTGAAACAAACGTGCTCCTTTAGAACTCTTCTTATTAAAAGAAAAAAAAAAGTATGTCTGAAGCACAAAGATGACATCAGAAAAGTTCCTCAATTCACAGATGGCTGCACCTTTCAAAAAAAATTAAAATAGGAACCCTAGATTGATTTAATCACCCATACAAGCGAAAAAACGTAATGAAGATACTCAGTGCCAAATTGGTTTCTTGGGACCTTTTCCATGTAAATAATACAAATCAAACCTTGAAGTTCAGCGCAGATATGATCTGACAAGTAAGCCAGGCTTTTTGTTTTGCTTTGATCCAGCTCCAGAAATATTTTATCCAAGGTAAAGTTGTTTTTAAGTGTTTTCCATTTCAGTTTTTAATTTTGGATATTCATCATATAGGAAACTTGCTTATAGTGCTTAAAACATCAGTCCGGCTGGACTGGCTCACAGCGCCAAGCATAAAGATTTCCTTATATTTGCTTCTAAGAGTGAAAACATAAAGAGCTCCCGATGTGACACGGGATCAATCTCAACTTGCTCTGTTGTTTTTAATGGTACAGTGAACGTGGACAAATTGAGTTGAGTATTTCCAAACAACGAGTCAAGTTCACTCCAATATTTTTAGCACTTTTCCACTTCTCATAGGTGTGCTTGTGAATAATACTTTTGAAAATAATAACACAGATAGGCCTTTGTTTTCTAAGCAATTCTCCCCACGTTGCCATTCCCTTAGGATGCTGTCTGGGAGCAACAGTGCCTTCTCTTGGAAGAAAATCTCCACATTTTAGGCTTATTCTGATTTTTTAGTCTTTCACATTTACACTTCCATTTGTTAAAAATAATTTTTTAAAAATATTTTTTACTCCATTCTAACACCAGGATGAAGATTCTGCAGTTCAGAAAACTAGATATATTAAATAAAATTAAAAACAAAACAAAACAAAAAAACCCAGACCAAAACAAAACAAAAAAAACCAAAACCTAACCTTGTTCAAAATTTTCAGTGTTGTGTGTCTAAATATGGATGCAGGCACCTTGCTGTAGGCATGCAGTTTTCAAAAATTCAGCTCTTGTGAATAATGTAAAATCCTCTGGATTCCCTGACTTCCACAAATTGGTATGTAGTATATTTAGAATGAACAGGACCCCTTTCCTCTTTTCACTCGACTATGTGATGTAAGGTTAATGAAAATAAGATGGATCTTTTATTTTGGGTCTTAAATATAATACTATTAAATGTGCCCACCAGAAATGTAGGATAAAATATTTGCTCTGCTTGAAGATTATGTGATATTTGTATTCTAAGCCTCACCACAGTGGGTTTCTTTAAATAGAAGCTATACTTTACTCCTAAATTGCTTAAGGCAAAGGAAGCAGAGATGATGTTTTTATGAATGTTTAAATGCAAATGGAACTGAGAGTGAATGCTATGCTAGCTAACATCAAAGGCTCACCAAAGTCTCTGCATTAATGAGGCTCTTTGTTTCCTGGATCACAGATTACAACAGGTTTCCAACTCATTGCCAAGGCTTTATCTCCATTTGGGAGGGCTGTAAATCTCAGACGATTTTTTTCACATGCAAACCAAGAGGATCATCTGAAAGAAAAAAAAAAATCTCAAAGTAGCAAATATTTCATTCAAATGATTATTACTCAAAGTGGCTGCAGCTTATTTTATTTTCGTGATGTTTAAAAGAATGGGAATTTGCAGATGGAGTTTCCTATGGGGTAGCCCGGCTCATTCAGTTGGATGGGAGAGCTGAGCTGGAAAAAAGCAAGCAGCATCCTTTCCCTCTCCCATCTCCTTTAGCCCCCCGAATCAGAACAATAATTCTATGTCATGCAAAATCAGCAATTAGCAGAAAGACGGATTTTGCTTCATTTAAATATATTCAGTACTTTTCAAAGTGGCTCCAAACTAGTTCTTCTCCTCCCCAAAAAGTAATGAGATTATATCCCTAGTAATAATAGCCTAATTAACAAGAAAAATAGGGACTGAGATTTTTAGTTTCCTATTCAACGGCCGAATGTGACAATATGTAGTATATTGGGTCATAAAAAACAATTTACATGGCGTCATTACAGTCTGTAGAAAAGTCTCCAGGACCCAGGGCTATCTTATGCAATCTTAATTAAGGAAAATAAATATCGGTGTGTTGTTTTAAGCTACCGGAGACATGCACAAGACCTGTCGTATGTGATCAGAAGAGATGGGGAGTTTCCTTTTCCATGGGAACTGCTTAAAAAAAGCCTCCAACGCCGACACAGAAGTGTCTAGTGTCTTCAGAATTGGCTGCGAGATGGTAATTTCATGTTTCCTGACCCTTGGGGCCAGTCAGGAAAACTAATAGTTTTCTGGGATGCGACATCACGCATGTGTCCCCAAGAGGCTGGGGACGAGGGGGCGATGGGAGGAGTGGGGAGCTGCAGACATCGCCCTGCACCCCGCCATGCTCTGCCATCAGCACCCATGGGTGTCGGGTGAGAGGGGGCACCCACAGCCGGGACACCCACTGCGGTGTGGGTGTGCACACGTATACGTGCTGATGTGTCTGTGCGTGCAAACGTATATGTGCTGATGTGTGTGTGCGCACACCTATATGTGCTGATGTACATCTGTGTGCACACACGTAGGTGGTGAGGTGTGTCTGTGTGCACACGTGTTGAGCGTCTGTGTGCACAGCTATACGTGCTGATGTGTGTCTGTGTGCACACATACACGTGTTGACGTGTGTCTACAGTTACATGTACAAACTTCTGTCCACTGTTTTTAGTTGTGTGCTGCCAAGCCATGCTTGTAGATTTGTGGGCAAAGGTGAGTGTGCAGATGTGAGTGTGCAGATGTGTGTGTGCAGGTGTGTTGCGTGTGCAGAGGTGTGTGTGTGCTGATGTGTGCAGTTTTGTGCTCACTTGTGCTGATGCGTTCAGGGATGTGTGTGGATCCCACTGGGGTGTGTGTAGGTGTGTGAGTGCTTGTGTGTGTCAGATGTGCAGCTGTGCCTGCTGATGTCTGCATACAGATCTCTGTGTGGAGATGTACACAGAGACACCTGTGCCGCCATGTGCATGGATGCACATATGCATATGTGTGCTGACGCAAGTGTACAGACTGTGCACGTGCAGATGTGTGAACACACAGAACCATGTGTTGATTTGTGTGCAGATGTGTATGTGCAGATGTGGGCATGCACACCGTGTGTGCAAATAAGCACCTATGGATGTGGGTGTACAGATGAGCGGGTGCAGAAGTGTGGATATGTGTGCAGAAGTGCACGTGCAGATGTGTGTGCACCTGCGCGTGCAAATAAGCACCTACAGATGAGGACACGCAGATGTATGTGCAGATGAGAGTGTGCAGAAGTGTGTGTGCACACGTGTACAGGTGCGCATCCGTGGGCACAGATGTGCATACAGATGTGTGAGCACGGACGCGTGTGTGTACAGATGCGTGCACACAGATGTCCACACAGCCGGGGGCTGCACCGAGCCCCCACTGCCACCCACCACCGGACCACCCCGCACCCCCAAATCCCCCCAGCGCAGCCGGCCCGGGCTGGCACCCAGGGTGCCGGCGGGGTCCCTCCTCCACCCCGAGAGAGGGTTGGGGGGGTCACCCCGCTATCCCGCGGGCTGGCGGTCCCTTTAAGGCAGGCACGCCGGAGCGCGTGTGTACATATATGTGTGTGTATGTGTGTGCGTGCCCGCCCCCGGCCCCTCCCCGGAGCTGCCAATCACCCGGCGGCCGCTTTGATGTCGGCAGCCCTTGGCCGCCGCGCCGCCGCGCTCGCACACAGGCACCGGGCGCTCCGTGCCTCTGGCTGCCGCCGGCGCCCGCTGCTCCCAGCGAAACTTTCCGGGGCTCGGGGGGGTGGGGGGCGGCACGGGNAAGGAAAAAAACAATTATAATTATTTTTTTTAAAAGAAAGGGTTTAAAGGGAGTTTGAAAAGGGGCGACAAAATTAAAGGGAAAAGTTTAAAAGTTCAAAAGGAAAGGGAAAAAACTTTAAAAAGAAAAAAATCAAGAGGGAGCAATTTTTTATTTTTTTTTTCCCAAGACGAAAAAAAAAAAATTTGAGGGAGAGAAAAAAAATTAATAATTGCGAAGGGTTTGATCCGGGCGGCGGAGAACAATACTCGCCGGGAAAGTTGCTGCGCGGCTCGGGAGGGAGCGGCGGGAGGAAAATGCCGCAGCTGGGCAGCGGCGGCGGGGACGACCTGGGGGCCACCGACGAGATGCTGGCCTTCAAGGACGAGGGCGAGCAGGAGGAGAAGATCCCCGAGAACGCCTTCACGGAGCGCGACCTGGCCGACCTCAAGTCCTCGCTGGTGAACGAGTCGGAGGGCAGCGGCAGCCCGGCCGCCGCCGCCGCCGACCCCGAGGTGAGCCGGGCCGCCCCCGNCTGCCTCTCTCTCTCCTCCCCATGCAGGCCATCAGGCGTGTGCAGGATCCGCAGAGGGTTTATCAGGAGAAGCTCCCGGACCACATGGATGATGGTTAGTGGCGCTGATCCCCCCCCGTCTCTCTTGTGTGTGTGTGTCCCCATCACTGGTCCGCGCTGGCATCCCCAGCTCGCCCCGTCCAAGTGCTCGGCATCACCGGGGTGGGTGAGCCCCTTGGTCCCCGAGCTTGCTGCTTCGCGGCCCCCGCAAGTGAGGGATGCCGGCCTGGCCGCCACTGCCGCCCCGGGGAAAGCTGCAGCTGTCAGCACTGGGGTTTCCCGGTGCACCCCCAGTGGACCCTGGCACCCCCCAACACCCTCTCTGAGGAGTATGGGGCAAAAAGACGCCCAAAATGTGCTGTAACCTCTTCGGGAGCTCTCAACAGGCAGGGGAGTCACCTGTCGTAAGGCAAATCCTGATGGGGATCTTTAATTTTAACAGGTATGAAGCATCAGGACCCAGGGATGTATAAAGGATCTGCGTATTCTGGCTACCCGTTCCTAATGCTTTCAGACCCTTATCTGCCAAATGGATCTATGTCACCTCTGGTGAGTCCATCCTCTCCTTATAGAGAAGTTTTGTTGCCTCTCTCACTGCTGAAGTATGTTGCAGGTATTGTGCGGGCACCTACATGTGCTTTTCTTTCTGACAAATTGCAGCCCTGTTTCTAAGATGTCCAGGCACTATTCTGTCCAAGCCAAAGGGAGAAGGAGTGGGAAGGGGGGAAGATGCTCGGCAAGTGTCAGTTTCGCTCCCAGTTTGCTGGAGGAGCTGCTTTTCCAACCTCCCCATCATCTAGGTTCACCTTTACTCCTCAGGCAATCAAACCCTAATATCTAATGTAAGAATGCCCCTTCCTTTTTCTGGGCCCTGGGCTTTGGAGGCGAGCAGCTTCTGGTGTTTGTGTTCACGGATATATCCCACAGCTTAACTTTAGTTTGACGTTCTCTGCTTGTAAAATAGCCGGGTTTTGGCCTGCCTTCGGTTTAGGGCTCTGTAGTGGATGGTGGCCCAGAAAGTGTATCTTGTGTTTCTAAAATGGCAACAGAAGTTCTTAAGAAAAGCTTTAATACTGCTGGGGGACTATTCCTGTCTTCTTCCTGTAAAGTTTTTCCCTCCCGGGTCAAACTGGCTTCAGTAATTCTGTATATTCTAATGTTTGTAAATTTCGCTACCTGAATAATTAAACTAAAGGTTTCCCTGCAAAAGCTGTCTTTTCCCATCACCATCTCTATCAGAACTTCAGAAAATAATGTCACGACATTGCAGTGGGCAGTCGTGCTGGTGTCGCTCCTGGGGAGGTGGCATTGCTGCGTTCATTTCGGATGTTACTTTGCATTTGCAGTTGGTAAAGGAGAACAGAGCATCTCTTAGTTTATTTCAGTTTTAGTTTTTAACCTGTAGTTTAAAAGAGTAAATAATGCCCTCCTTAATTTAACCCTTTGTTCCCTGGAGGACTAGGATGTTAAACTGGTGTTGTGAAAAAGGGCTGGACTGTGGGGGATGAAACTCTAGAGTGTGATGGAATATTGTTCACTGGATCGGTGGCCTGGGCGGCAGGAGACGGGTCCCCAGCCTGCCCGTGCCCTTCTCGGGAGCCGATTTCCCTGCTGCAGACCGTCGCAGCTTTGCTGAAGTCAGTGTGCAGATATTGAGGATCTGGCAGTAGAGTTTGAAGTTTTCCTTCAGTTTACAGCAAGAAAAGATGTGTTTGGAAGGCAGGGCCAACGTACATTGTTTTAAAACAAATAAGCATTTCTTCTGTTGCATCCCAGCTTGATCCCTTCCTCCAAGTACGAGGTGTCCCCCTTGCCCCTCTAAAATATTAAGTTCCTCTCTCTTCTTGATTCATTTTAAATGATGATATTAAATTTGTCTTATTTAAAAACACTTACTTTGCTCCCTGGTATAGAATCTGGTTAAATTTGGAGTTACATTAGCCCAGCAACTACTTGCTACAGTAGAATATTTCTTTTAATAAACCCATACTAGATGGGCAACGAAGTACCATAGCCTATTTATTAGCAATTAAGCTAAAAAGTAGATTGTGGTTTGTGAATTGCTTCTCCCCTTGATAATGTAATAAGAACCCAAGAGGTTATTGTTGGAGCAACAGACAGGAGTAAATAGGCTGTGCAGAACTCGGAGGGGAGAAAACTAAGTAGCAGAGAAGGAATGATCCCGTCCCCTTGAGAGCCACAGAAATCATCCCCTGCCTCAGCCGGCTTTGCCTTTGGCCTGTTCAGATCCTGCAGTGGTTTATGTTGCGTGACTTCAAAAGCTGGTTTGATGTTTTCACCTAAAAATCAGTTATCTAACAGACACGGGAAGATTTCTTCCTCGGATAAAGGCTCATGTTTTGGTTTTTCAATTTGGTACCATGACTATTGCAATTTATCTTTCTGGGCAATTTTGTCTTGTGTGTGTATTGACTGTGCAAAGGTTATAATAGTGAATTGTGTGTTGCTCTTATATAGATTTATTTCTTCTCTGTATATTATATAAAGCACAGGCTATAATCTGGTGGCTGTTTCCAATAATTGAGGAGGTCAGATCTGTGACCAAAGATTGCCTATACTTAACCATCGATAAAAGTGTGTTTAATTAACGCTTTAGCACAAGTAGAGTCAGGGAGGAGGGTTGTGCGAGTGAATGGGGTTACGTATCACGGTCATGCTTGCATTTGATAGTAGAGATTGTATTTTGGTTAATGAGGCTTTCTGGAAATGGTTGTTTGCAGTTAGGATTAATTTCAGAATCTTCAAAAATAAAAATTAAAAAAATTAACCCTGGAGTACTTTGGCAAACTGTCAGTGCTTTACATTTAACTAATTGAAAAATATAACACAGCTCCCTGAAAGACGAAGGGTGGCCAGCATCGAGGCTGCAGGTTTTTTTTCTGCGGGGTCCCTCTGAACCCCGCCGGGTGCTGCGAGCGGTGCTGGAGCTGGCCCGGAGCTCCTGCCTGCTGGGTGTGTTGCTACCGAAGTTACTGGCCTCCTGCTTCCCTCTTCTATCTTCTCAGCAGCATCACTTTTGCTTTGTTTCCTTCAGGGTGGTTGTAGCCTCCTAACTGTCAGACTGCTCACCCAGCATCCAGCT
This sequence comes from Pampusana beccarii, assembly GCA_013399365.1. Lineage (NCBI taxonomy): Eukaryota > Metazoa > Chordata > Aves > Columbiformes > Columbidae > Pampusana > Pampusana beccarii. The sequence goes on from VWYH01002215.1 coordinate 168,553, forward strand.
AGTCTACCTACATCTCCCCTGCTAAAATTGTCTCTTTTTACCAAAACACACCCACTAGTGTTATTTGCGTGCTCTGGTGTCGCCCCAGTGATGCACTGAACGTGTCCGGGTACCCGACATCAGCAGCAACACCAAGCCCAGCTGATGTCCCCAGGACGTGGCAAGCGCCACGCTGCAGCGGGCAGATCCCGGGCGTTCGGCTGCGTGGGCCACCTCTGCTGCAGGTGGCAAACGCCAGATCAGGGTAATTCAGCCAGAGGGATGCTGGTCTGAGCAGGCACAAGTGGCCTGGGCTGTCAAAAAGAGAAAGGAGGACTCGGGGCTGGCCAGGGTGAGCGAGTGAAGGTGCTCCTGGAACTGGGGACAGGGTGTCCTGTGTTTTGGGGACGTTGCTGTGACCCCTGTCAGCTGGCTGGGCTGGAGAGGGCACGCTCTCAGTGAAGTGTGTTAAGAGCATCTCAGTGCAGACTATGCACGCATCCAAAATCTCAGCGTTTTGCCAGGCACCAGGAGAACCGCTCCTCACTTGGCTCTCAGGCGTCGTGTGTGTGGTGATTCGTGGCTGCTTTGAGTCTCCTTTCTCTCGCAAAGTCCAGTTTTTCCCAGGGTGGAATATATAGGATTTACTGGTTAAAAATCTGCAAGAAACTTCCAAATAATATTAACAACTTGAGGAACTGTTTTTTCTAAATGAAATACAAAATCGTAAAACTATATCCTTTTTTAAATAGTACAAATGACTTTAAATCAAATTAAGGTACATCCTTAGTAAGAACATCAGCCTTTTAGGTGGTTACAAACATTAGAGGTCAGACATGGTCAAACATGTTAACACTTTGATCAGATTAAAATATTTTTCTTGCTACAGTTGTATAATTTAGTTTAGACCCGAGGGGGTTTTCTGAACATTGTTATATCTTGTACCATGTGGTAGTTAAGTGGTAGAAGGAGCATTTATAAGTTCCTTTAAGTTCCTTTTGTAAATAGGTTTATAAAATAGGGGAATGAGCTGTGCTGTCCCGTTTGCAGGGCACAAGCTCTCCCCACTCCGGTCAGTGGGAGAGCAACCAGGGAAACTCTTTACACTTTCTGTTCACCTCTCTTATGTGTACAGAGCATGTGAGATGTGTGAAGGCACCATTAAAATGTTTCATGTGTAAAGCTGAGGCACTGGACTTTCTGTCTGTGTGAAAAAGAGGTCCAAGAGCCTCTGTTTCTTTGGAAAACAGACACTACCTAATCTTAATTACTAAGTGGTCTAACCAGAGCTCATGTAGGAGCAGAAGGGTGGTGGTAGCTTCCCAAGCTCTGCACATCTGAAGTCGCCAGATGAGATGGCAGGCCAAGGAAATAACGCCGATGCTCAGAGCCAGGTCCCTGTGGTCAGCCAGGCTCCTCGAGCTCAGTGTCTGTTCAGCGGCTTTGAAATGTCCCCTTGGGGCAGGGCAAGATGAAAGTGCAGTTACTGCTGTCCCCAGGCCACAGGTCCCAAATGTCTATCATGAGGTCAAAAAGCAAAAAACATGAAGCTAGAAGTCTCCTGCCGCCCTTTGCAGGACAGAAGCTCAGGCAACAGCCACTGAGCCCTGGGACGCAGCCACTTGTGCTGCAGCCCCTTCCCCCAAGGATGCTCCATCCCTTTGCGGGAGGCTCTTGCCCCCGCAGCAGTTGGCGGAAGGAAATCTGCAGCTCAGCTGCTTCTCTGGAGAGGTTTGTCTGTCCTAGCTTGCACTGTCAGTTTAGTATTGCTTTTTCCTGTGTCGAGCTCTGATCCTGTTAAAACCAGTGGCAAAAGTCCCTGGGGTCGCTGCGTGATGGGGATTTGTCGCTGTGGAAGGGCTGCTGCATCCTTCTCCAGATGTTGTGCAGGGAGGGAAGGCAGCTGCAAACGAATGGGAGCTCCACGTGTTCCCAGCAGTGTCCCAACCAGGTTCCCTGGCACCAACAGGACCTTGCTGGGACAGCGTTCTGTTCCCATAAATTGCTATATTCCCAGCAGAAAGCGTTAGGAGTGCGGTGGCTGCTGATGCGCGTCCTGGCAGACAGACAGACAGATGAGTAATTTGTTCCCTCCTGACCAGGCTGAATCCACTTCTTCCAGCTCTTCTACCTCGCTTGAAATAGGATAATAGTGAAAATAATTTTTTATATTAAAGCGTAATGTCGAATAGATGGATGTACCAAGGCACAGACAGGGCTTCCGAGGTCATTTATTGCATGTCTGATTCAGCCTTGGTTCCCCCCAAGGAAAATTCTTGTGTTAATTTCTGAGTTCATATCACACCCTCAATTTTGAAGCAGAACTTCCCTTTGAAATAAATTAGAGAGTTCTGCTTAAGAAGCAGTGACATGATACAGCACTGCCTGTGTGTGGTCTAATATAACCTTATTTTTAAAATTATTTGGAATGAAAAAAAGAGAAAGAAAAATGTCACAGGGGAACAAAAGCAAGTTTTATGTAAATCCGAGCATGTGAATAAGTGCACACGTGATTCAGACAGTTCAACAATATCTGTTCTCCCCCTGGGATTCCTTCACAGGCTACCCTGTAACTGGCTTCCCAGGCACGAGATGCTTTGTCGGTGGGGACCTGTTATGAGATTATATGTAGTAAAGGCACCGTTCCTGCAAGCTTCCAACTGTTGCTGTTTGTGAAGTGTTAGTAGCTCAACTGGTTGAGAATTTGGAGAGAAAAGCGAAAATGTAGCATCAACCCAAGCTCCCAAAGCTCATTCATGTTAACGATTAATATTTTTGAAAGTTTAACTGTGAATAGCAGAGTGATTTCAGGGTTAGCGGGACACGATGTGTCCAAGATGAAAGAACGGATCTGGTCCAGTCTCCAAAGCTTTAACTGAGAGCAGGGGGGAGCGGTGGGAGGGCAGCGAGGAGCTCTGCGAGGCCTTCACGCGTTACCTCGCTGTCTGCAGTCCCCCTCCTGCCCTAAGTCTACAGGCACCATTAAATTCCTGTGTTTGGGTGGAAACTCTGACAAATCTCTACGGTCGGCTGTGCAGGCATTTGCTGTTCCGAGGTACCTGCCCAACTAACCTTGTATGTTCCTGTGACTAAACAGACATTGCCGGGTCTGTAGGGATGGCTCTCGTCTCTTCTCGTAGATCATCTGTGAAGGGCTGGATCGTCATCGCGGGCTGAATCCCTCTCTATCTCTAGTGTGATCTGCAAGTGAAGCAGGTTTTCAGGGTACAGGTGGTGTGAGCTGCACACCAAAGATTGCAATCCAGTCCGGAGATGTGTCTGTGTGTACATGACATGACGGTTATTGGTAAAGCACAGTCAAGTCTGAGAAATACCAACAGTTTTGAGGAAACATTACAGCTTCCAATTAATTTCACACCCCCAGTTCTTTCTCTGCCCTTTGGTCATGAGTGATTCAGCAAGACTGAATTTGGTCTTTGTTTTGTTGAGGTTGGCCTTTGAGCCCCCTCACTAATTCACTGTAGAGAAGGTAAGGGAAGGACCCGTACGTCTGTGAGCATCGTCTGTGCTCACGGGGAGGCTGCGCTGGGCCAACTGCGCTGGGTTTGGGTCAAGCACGTGCTGCTGCTCAGTAACTAAACTCTCCTGTGCCATGTGTGAGTCACAAATTCCTCAAGAAATCCTCAAGGTTTGTTTTCTCCTGTCTGTTGTCTTGATCTGAAGAGGGACTAGATGCCAGACATCCCCAGCACTGTTTTCCTGGAGAGGGCATTGTCAACCTGGGAGCTTCTCTCCATCCCACCCCTCTGAGGCTTTGGGCTGTCCACAGCCATCACTTCATGACTCTCCTTTCATTTGCTGCTGCTTTTCCTCGGTTTCCCGTGCTTTTACCACTGCAGCTCACTGCTCGCGGTGCCAGGAGATGGCTTACATCAGCATCTCTGCCAGCCTGATGTACATATGCCCTTACCTCATCATTTACCAATGGTGGGTGGAGGGCACAAAACCAGGAGGGCAGATACCAGTTGCTTCCTGAACAATTTTCAAAGCCACTGGGGAAACTTCTCAGCCTGACCAAATTCCAGGTTGGTGCCAAGCTGGGCCATCTGAGTCCTCCTCACAAGCTCCTTCCAAATCTCCCTTTGAAAACTAGGCTAGAACATGATACTTGCTCATTAGTCCCTGCGTCTGGAGGATGAAATGAAGGTTTGGTAGGAGAACGGGTGACTCAGAGGGTTGGTAACAGGATGCAGAGCTGTTCCTTTCCTAGTTTACAGTTCTAATCCAGCTGAATCAGTAAAGACCGAATGCCTGTTCTGTCTGCTGGCTTGTCCAGCGGTCTGTCCGGGAGGGCACGGCTCTCTCCAGCCCCCAGGCAGGGCGAGTGTTTCATGGGTGAATGATGAGACGTCCTGGGAACCTGCAAAGTCTGTACCAAACCCAGTGTCAGGCCAGGTCTTCCTTCTTGCCTTGGGACCTGCCAGTTCAGCACATGCTGCTGGCTCACAACCCTCCGACTTCATTTCCTAAAGGAAGTGATTGCAACATCATGTGCCTCTGAGTCTTCATTACAGCAGGATTTGCTTCTTGGTCACCTCCTGATGAGCTTGGACAAAGAGCTCTCACCTTCACATCCTTACAGAGCGACTCACCACTGCTCTGGCCTGCGGCCCTTTCTCTTATTTTTGTCTTTGGGTCTTTATAATTTATGACCATTCCCAAAGTTACAGAATCATAGAATAGTTTGTGTTGGAAGGACCTTCAAAACTCATCCAGTCCACCCCCTGCCATGAGCAGAGACGTCTTCACCCAGATCAGGTTGCTCAGAGCCGAGTCCAGCCTGGCCTGGAAGGGCTGTTCCACACTGCTTCTGTGAGGTGGTTTCACAGAGAAAGTGGGACATTTGATCAAAGCTGAGGATGAGGAGGGTTAGCAAAACCTGGCAGAACTAGCGGTACCCATCCAGAGCATCCCACTGGCTGGAGATGCTGGGCAAGAGGTCACCAAAGTGGCTTTAAACCACGACTCCTTGCCCATCCACCACTTCTGTGCTAAACACAGCTTGGCTGCAACGAAAATAATCTGGTTCACTGTGTTTCACGGGGTCCCCAAATTAGTATTTTGTTAGACGAAACAATAAACTCAACAGTACTGTGGTAAGTTTTCGAAACCAAAGTAAAGCTGGATACTAGAATCTAGAGCACTGTTCCCCTCTGGTTATAACAACTTTACATTTGATTAAATGATAGGCAAAAAAAGGTCTCAACAGTATCTCCTTTGTTCCATTTGAGAATCTGGAACTATAATATGCAAAGTACATGTCTGCCTTAAAGAGCTACACAGCAATCATGGACTGACCAAAAAAAAAGACCTTTTTTTAAGTGATTAAACTTGTATGCTATATGTTGAGTTTGTTTTCTGCTGTGGTTTGCTCTGAGGAATTGCATGCAGGAGCGTAAACAGAGGTTCTCCTCTGATGGGACTTACACAAAAGCAAAATGTGAAAGCTCAGGATTGTAAAGTATGCTTGGCTCAACACGAGGGGTATGCAATTATAAACACACGGGTGGAAGAAGAGCTGTGGAGATGCTCTTTCCCAACAAAATGCTAAGAAAAGATCAAAAATGTGGAATTTTTGTTCTAACACTGAGGAGATGGCACTATGGAGATTGCTTTCATGTTTAGGAAATAAGCCATCATAAGATCTACCACATGAAAATTTGTTGTTCTTAGCACGGAGAGGCTGATGAGTTGGTTCTCGTTATGTGCCGCTGCCCTGGAATTACTGGCACGGGAGCAGAGATAGCGAGGAGGAGTCATCGTCTTCTACAAACATCACTCTGTATAACTTCGCCCTAAAAGAAGAAAGGACAATTCTAACATTCCAATGGGGCAGACAGTGCACAGCCCAAGACCAGCATACCCTAGCTCAAAATTTGCCCTTTGAGCTTTGCCTTTCTGCTATAACTTACCCCGTGTGGCATTGCGAGCTTTGAAATCCGACTGTCCAAAGGGGTGCACGGATTCAGAAATCCAGGTGACGTTTTGCGGGATCGCATCGTGCTGTACCGAGCGTCTCTTTGGGACAGCCAGTGCTGTCACACCGAATGAATTAAAATATGTGGATGAACCCTAAATCTGAAACAGAAATAATAATATAAAATAAGACTTTTTTTTTTTTTAAAAAAACTGCCCAAACCTTTTTGTTTAACTTTCTCTGATACGAAGCAATTTCTCCAGGACTGTACACCATATGAAACACATTATAAATGCTCTTGTAAAATCCACATCATTATACCACATGAAAGGCTGGGTCCTAAAAATAGCCATTCAGAGAGGATGCAGGCTAGTAGCAATTTCGGTGATCGTGAAATAGTTGTGTTGACATCTCTGTGCATGCACACCCACAGAAAGCTTTGACTTTTGAATATTCTTAGCAACATTTGTGCTTTATGGAATTTTCCACATTCTGGTCCCATGAATAGTCCCTTACCCAGGGGTGTTCCTTTCTGATCTTATCACTGTGTTCCTAACCCTGATTTTATTGAGAAAATGGGTAAATTATTTTTTTTCTTATAATTCAACATGAAACTCTTCCCTTGGTGTCAGTTTGACAGCAGTTGACAGTATTGGTTTTATTTCCCTGTCTCCTATCAATGAAAATATTTTCTTTTTCCTTCAGTAGACACATACATCCCTGTTATTTTGGAGGGCTGGCACTCAAAATGTAAACCTAGAGCATTAGATGGTAACATGGGGAGCCACCACATCTTCCCGGCTTGTGTCTGCCATAGTATTCCAAAGATGCAATCTGCAGTAATTATGCAGTAATGAATCCACAACAAAAAATTTCTTCCTCGTCCCAGCAATCAGAACTTGGCTTTTGTTTTGGAATCCGAAAGGATGGAGCCTCCTGGCTGTGGGGTGTTTGCAGCAAAGCCCTGGCTGGGATAAACTGCCGTAGCTCTGGGATAGGCAACACCGTCCTGCCAACCGATATCGCTGCAGATCTTTTTGAAGAGCTCATCAGATTTTATTTTATTGCCGTCGTGTTTTGGGTTTAGGTTGTTATTTGTTTGAAATCATTACTATAGGGATAGTTTTCTGAAAAATACAAAAACCAAAAAAAAACCAACCCCGTTTGAATCTTCAGTGCTGATCTCTTGTTTGCATTTTTCTTTTGTAAGTAGAGATGGGGATGCTGGAGATGTGCACCCTCAAACACGAGGATGTCTGGAGGTTGTGGTTTAAGTCTGTTCAGGATTTTAAGTGTGTGGCCCTTCTAAAGCCGTTTGGAAGCAGTCTGTTTCTTCAAAATAAGTTTGCTTTTGGAATTGGAGCAAAATCTTTGGAGATAGTGAATGAAATAATAGGGTGTTGAAGAAAATGACAGTGCTTCTGAAATAGCTGGCATGAAAATCATTAAGTCTGGAGTTTCATTCAAATCAGATGTAGCTGTGGTTGTAATGGGGCAGGACACAAACTCTTCAAGCAATGCAGCTCCGAGTGATTCACTCCGAGACTCACAGTCGTTCTCCAGGTTGGTTTAACTTCAGGGCAGCTCTTGTCCCTTGTCCAGCTCCAGAGTCCTTTTCCCATGGAAACGGGCTCTCAAGTGTTTAGATCGATCAGTTGAATTATTGCAGGCTGTTAGCAACTTTGAATAATCAAATGCTGTAAAATGTTATCACAGAAAAGTGTTTGCTGTTGCTAATTTAGCTCCCCGGAGCAGCTGGATGGGGAGATGTGGGAGCACCGTGACAAGGCAGTAATTTTATAATGGAGTAAATACATTAATTTCTAAACGCAATAATGTAAGGGTATATTTCTAAGAAATGTTGGCTCTGTATAATGCACATGCTCTGTATAATGCAACAGATGCTGATGTTCAGAAAAAGCCAGAAAGTTTTTAAACACTTCTGGCTTGAAGTTAACATCACCCTTGAGTCCTTTTGTGTTTTTGATAATTAATTTGATGGCTGAAACCAGGGTTTTATTTAGTAATGTCAGGGTTTTTACTGTTCTGTTGAACTGTGTGCTTTTCCTGCTATGAGCAGAATTCAGGTAAAATACTAAGTGTGTGTTGGCCGGGACTTGACAGCACTTGAAGACAAGAGTTGTAGAGAAAATTAAATTTCTTCAGTCAAGATGACAGAAAATTACCTGATCTATCAGTGCCAGTTGCTTGGTTATTGTCACTAACTGGAAATGGTATATAGCTACATGCATATACTTAAACTTTGCAGAATTAAATGTTTCTAAATGATCATGTGCTATTGGTACTGATCTAGTATGTGGATCTGCATATACATGGACAATGAGGGATGAGGCAGGCAGCAGTGAATCCCTGAAAGGTCAGCTCCTGTATCCAAAAGTGTCACTCTTCATGCAAATTTTCTTCCCAAACCAGTGCTGCGGTACATGTCTGTCTGTTTGCCGTGGGTGGGAGCTGCCTCTCTCCTGCTTGGAAGTTCGTTTGATATGGAGCTGAGCGATCCTCTTACCGGAGAGCACCGGGTGCCGTGTCAGACGCACGTAAAGAGCCAAATAAACAGACAGTAGTAACACCAGTTGTTTATGTGTTAACACAGGATGTTCTCAAAATCAGGTAAGAAGTGAGGCATGTTACCGAGTTTTATAGCAGAGGAACCGGATAGTCTTGTAAGTGCCGAGCAGGGCTGCAGCGGAGGAAGCGTGGCTTTATCCCAGCTTCTGCTCCCAGTCCCCCAGCAGCTTGTTTTTCCGTGACTCAGTTTCCCCTAGGAACATTTTGAAGCTTTATCATTTCATGGGTGATGTTTAAAGAGCACTGCAGGGAAAGCTGTGTCAATGCTGAAAAAAAACCCCATAAAATACAACTCAGGGTGCTGTGAGAGGGGATGTTTCAGAAACGATCAGAGAAGGACTAGCCAAAAAAGTGAGCTCTGCTGCTTATTAGACCATTTACTTCAAGATATTATTTGCAATTTCATAATTGCAATAAATTGGAATTTCATAATCTTTTAGCAAGTTGCAGGTGGCCCTAAAACCACAACTCCTTCAAGGCCGTTGGCATCTTTTCTTGCTTTAAAAACAAATAACTTTTTCAGCCTAAACAGTAATTTCATAGAGTGGCATTAGTTGGATGGGAATGTTGACTGGATGGTCCGACATGTTTGTCTCAAGTACACATGCCGTAGAAATCCGTGCTATTAAACTGAGGACAAAATGTCATTTCTTATTTACCCATTTGTAATATGTTGATGAGAACAAGCTCCAGGATTGCACAGCATAGTTTTTGGACACACGTACCAAACCCCTGGATGCATAATTGAAATTCCTCATAATGAAGAATGAGTCTATTTATCTTGGAACCTTTTTTACTTAAACAGTAATCTCTAGGAAATCATTTGTTAACAGTAGTTAGCTGCCAGTTTGTCAGTTAATGGCTTGAGGCAAAGTCAGGAGCGAATGAAATCTTTTCCAGGGAGATGCTGCTGTCGCATGTGGTGTAGAAAGGTTTATAACAGAAAGCATTAGAGGAGGCCGTCAGATGAGTTCAGTCCAACAGTTAGAAACACGAGGACACTCGGCACGAGGTAGAGACGGCTATTTTGCTAGCGCATCCATTTGTAAAATATTAAAGCCATCAATCGTGCCCATGTCAACTTCTAAGCCTAAAATTTCCTTACTGGAGGCTCCAGGTGTGAGTGCGCGGAGGCCAAAACCACACGTGTTCACAGTGGCTGGGGCTCTGCCTTGCACCCCAGGCATCTCCACATCCCAGGTATCTCGGCATCCTGGACATCTTGGGCACCTCCCCATCTCTGCATCCCAGGCATCTCTGCATCCCAGGCATCTCTGCATCCTGGGCATCCCAGGCATCTCTGCATCCCGGGCATCTCTGTCCCTGGTGCACCTCTGCATCTTGGGCATCTCCCGCTCTCTGCATCCCAGGCATCTCTGCATCCCAGGCAGGTGAGGCAGGGCGCAGCCCCCCAAGCTCAGCTGGGGTGTTGTGGGGTGTCTGCCAGGGCAGCAGAGTCCTCCAGCTCTCAGATGTTATCATTTTTTCTATAAAAGCCTAGCAACGAGTTTCAGTTAGGTAATGAGAGTTATCTGATTTCTCTTTAATCTGAGCAGCATCGCTACAGCACGATAACCTTGACTCTGTGTTTATCTCGCACTCGGCACTGCAGGGAGAAAAGTGGCACTGGAAAAGGAGCTGAGAAAAGTTATCCTAGTGCACACCAAATGCTTCTTTCTTGCAGCAGGAGCGGGCGAGAAATAACTGCCCCAAGTAGAAACTCTCTCATGAAGCCGCAAAATCTAGCTGAAGTAAATACCACTTCCCTGCAGCATTATCTCCCACTCGGTGCTGTCTGCCCACAGAGGATGGTAGGGTGTAGGAACTGGCAGGGGATTAATGGCAGCCCAGTTCATAAAAAAACTCTGCTGCCAGAAGGACGTGGGACCCAGACAGAAGTAAAGAGGGGCTGGTTCTCTCTGCAGATGCCCCCAAGTGCTATTTGTCTGAGAGCAGATTTTCCCACAGATCTTTGGCCTTCATATTATTTGAAGAACCCCCTCTGCAGCTGCAATCCTTCCCTCCCCCGAGGGAAAAACAGGGTGGTAACTTTGTGAACTGAATGGTGTGGAGGTTTAGGAGTAGTGCCATGGGAGGGGAAGATTTGGCTCATTAGTGTGGAACATTGTGTTGCCAGGAACAGAGTTTTGGGGCAGAACTAATAACATGGAAGCAGATGCAGTCAGCTTTTATTAAACTGGTTTGGAGACGACTTTAAATAGGCAACAGTTGTATCTGGGGCTCTTCTTGTGAAAGGCAGAATGGCAGACCCCATCAGCTTAGATGCTAGCTAACAAGTACAGAGAAGCCAAACAAATCTCTGATGTAAGGAAAAAATTCTCCCAAATGTATTTAAAAAAAAAAAAAAGAAAAAGAAAAAGACTTTGTGGTTGTGTTATGTTCTTTAAACTCTTACAGTCCACATACCTCATTTGGAGCAAGGAACAGCTATAGAGTCATAGAGTTTATAGTCTGAGGGACTCAGCATTGTATCATCTCCTCTATGCCATGGATTCCTGAATTTCACTCAGTTAGTCCAATAGCTGGATGGACCATTAACTGCTTGACAGTGCATTACAGGTAAGGATGGATAAATTAATCTCCAAGCCAAGTTTTGAAGCTCTTCTCCCTGGAACCACCCTTTCCGTACAACTAATTAACTCCATAACGCTTATCTACATCAGTGATGGTCGGGTGCCATTTCCTGACACATGGCATTCCACGGCCACCAGTAACGATGAGTTGAACTCATTCTGTTAATTGCCTTACCTGAGTAGACAAGTTGAAATGACCATCAGCCGAATACACTCAGGTGGCTACCAGAATTGAGCAGGGCTGTTGGTACCTCCAAGAAGTCACTACAAAGCATCCATCCCCCTGCCAGACCCAGCAATGAGTGTTGCTGTGCATCCTTACAATGTCCATCTGGTTCTTGGCCGCCTCCATGCAAGTCTGGACTGACTGGCCGGCTTTCATGAGGGTGCCAGGAATGATCAGCCCTCGTCAACACAACCGAGGCTGCAAATCTCTGTAGAGGTGCCTGTTGGATTTCTGACTTCTCCATAGATGTCTGTTAGCTGTCACCTCCTTCCACACCGACTCCAGCCACCGTTTTGTAGAGCAAAGAGCAATGTCCAGAAATCCTGTCTCTGCTCAGCACGTCCAGGAGCAACCTGACATCCGTACCAGGTCTTCATGGATGTGCTTCTTGCAGTCTCATCATTCTGGGCAGGCTGAATAAGACACGAAGAATCCCATTTGAATGCTGTACTCCATCCTACATTTGTTGTGCAATAGTTTTTTCTCAGGCAGTTTCTAATCTAGAGATTTTCTGGGATCTCTTCGTGGTGTGAAGAGAAGCCTCCTCATCACCTCAGGTTCTGTCTTTCAGTACCAAGTGCTTAAGACATAATTTTAGGCGTCCAGGGCTTGCTTTCTCTTTGTGTCTCCTTTGCTGTTGCTTTAATTTACTAACATGTTGAACTTCAAAGTCTATTCTTTCTGCTTCCTAATTTTTATGGAAAAAATGGTCTGAACTCCATTTACATTTCCTCCCTGAGGATACTGGCAATCCTTAATCCTATATATTAAAGAATCTCAGTTTTCCCAGCAGCCTTTTATTCTGGGACTACTATTCCACTCTGTTTTCTCCTTGAAATTCTCTCCTGTGGCTCAAAATTGCTCTTCATGGTGCCCCTGACCACTGTCACTTTCTGTTATGAGCTGTTTGCACAAACGTTTGATCACTTTTAAGTCCTTTTCCCTTCCCATCCTGTCCTTTGCATTTGATTTTTAAAGGTTTCATGCTTGTGGCCGCAGAGCCGTGTTTGTCTGTGGTTGTTGCAGCACAGGGCCATGCGCTCAGCAACCCACCGATCTCCAGCGACCTGCTGGAATTACTGTTTTAGAGCCAAGAGATAGCAGGTTGAAAACATTGATGGTGAATAACTGGGTGCTTGTTTGTTAGGGCAAATTTAATTTCACACCAGTGGGTCCGTATTCCAGTTGAGGACAAGGTGGTGCCTCCCAGTGACCACTGGCGTTTACCTGCTCGGAACGTGAATGCTGTCCATGCCCTGCTGCAATGCAGGTGGCACTGGGGGGACCCTGCCTGCCTGTCCCGTGTCCCCCTCCCTGCTTCCACACAGGGACCATGGCAATTCCCCCTGCCTTCCCCGTCTCGTGGGAGCTGTGGGAAGCAGGTATGGTGCCGTCTGGGCTGACGATGCGGATCCAGGGATTTGGATCGTGCAAACCCAGTGTTCTCTCCTACAAGTCATTCTCAGCTATGTACTCGGGTAATTAGCATGTGCATAAACACTTTATAATCTTGTGATCATGGCTTGCAGATTAGCTCTTTTGTCAGCTTTGCAATTTCTTTGCCAGTTTTAGTTTTAATTGCAAATCCATTACTGCCAGCTCCCTTGCATATTGTAGCAATAGGCAAATTAAAACATTTGGACATAGTTGGGCGGGTTTCAGTTAAGAAATTAATTGTTACTGCCAACCAGTGCTTTTTAATGTGAGGGTGGCATTTGAGCTTGTTTTTGAGGGCATAATCTCTGAGACTTTCTTTTTTCCCTTCTCCTCTCCCCTCCCCAGACTGCGTTGCCCTGTCGAGCAGCTCCACAGATGGCATGAAGCAAATGCTTGCCTCTTTGATCTCCTAGTCAAGAAATTTGGAAGTCGTTCTGAATTTATGAGAATCCTGTCTGAAATAAATCTGTCTGTGCACAGGGCCACACTAAGTCAACCCAGAGCTGCAGGCACGGCTCACCTGAGCCTCCCGGGGAAGCGCAGGATTACATCCCACAAGAGCATCGTGTGATGCTGTAGCGATAAAGAGAAACTTCATGCATATTGTTGAACATGAAAAAGTCTAGACAATCTACAATTTACCAGTCGGGTTAATTGGCTAAAGGCTTAATCCGCCCTGATAATCCAGTAATGGTATTGTTGGCAGGACATTGATGTAGGTATCACTCAGCAGCGCTGGCACCGTTGTCTCGTGAGATTGCTGCCGTTCTCGATTCCCTTTCCACAGTTGTTAGGCCTGACGGGGAATTTTCAGAGTTCTGCAAACTTCTTGTCTTTGGTGTTTTTCAAAACCTGCCTGTGCTCAGTTAATGTTGTTTTTCAACATTGAATAGGTAACATTTTTCACCAGATCAGAATTTTCACAAAAACATCAATTAAGAATGTATTTTTTTTCTGAAGTACTTTTTTTCCCTGATGTATTTTTTCACCTAGCTCTTTCCAGCCTCCTAATGCCACTGTCACACAGTGTCCCATCGCCCTTCAACACAAATAGCATTTGTTTTTGCAGCGGACCTGTGCCAACGCTGTAAGCCACCTGCCACCTTGTGTGTCACCTCCAAAGCTGGTGACATTCCTTGAGATGTCGGTGGCATCGCTCTGCCAGAGCCCTCGTGTCCCACCAGCGTGGCTGGGCCTGCAAACGCTGGTGGGGCACTTCTGAGGTCAAATGAACTGAGCAAGGTTTTAAAAATACCACCCCCCCTTCCCCATTTTGCAGGGGCATTTTTAATGCACATCTGTGTGCCCTGTGGGGACAAAGGGGAGGGAGCTGGGGCACAGGGGCTGTAGCAGCAGCAGATGCTACGGGGAAAGACAGATGGACATGTCCCCCCTCCAGACGTGGGTCTCCCACCGCTGCAGCATTTCTTCCTATCCCATCCCTCTTACTTTCTTCTCCTTAACTCATTCTCTCCACTTGGTAAAAGGCGTTATTTTCAGCTGGTTTTACAGCTGAAGGGCTCTGCTCCTGTAAGCAGTACTGAGCACAAGTGAATCCTGCTGAGAGGTACCAGTACTTAATTTATAATGGAGTCATGTTTCCTCGCTGAATAGCTGCTCGCTTTTTCTTGATTGCTGGCTTTGCACCTCTGGTCCGGGGACTAAGAGCCGAGGTAGTTTTTTCTTTCTGTGCATCACCACCGAGTCGTGCCCGGAGTGTTGTCTGTACAACTGCCCTGCGTTCCATGGGGCTGCGGACGTGCAAATGATCGGCACTCAGCAAACAACTCCCCTAGAGACCAAAGCAGAAACACTTTGGGACTGCACTGCCAGCAGAAGTGTTAGAAAAACATATATAATAATATATATAAACTTATTTTGGTTCCTGAAACCAGCTGAGATGGCTGTGGATCCTTGACACCATTTTTAAAGCAGCCTGTAACGACTCTTTTGAACATTGTTTTCTTTTTCTCTGCTCGGAAAACAATGGAAGAAGCACAGTTCCGCTGCAAACAAAACCTGAACATGCTCGAACTTACATGTGAAATATCAAAGAGCTCTTACTCAGTACACATTACCACCCTTCCGTTTTACAGCAAACACCTCGTCATGGCCGAGAGAGGCTTTGGGAAAACTATACATAGCGTATTCGGCCGAATGTCACCCTTGTAATTATCCCAGAGCTCTGGCTCCACGATGTTGTGGCTAACAAATCCAAGTTTAATTGTTCGTGATCTCTATCGGAGCAGGCATCGGGTTTGAGTTCAGCTGGTACAGAGTTAGGAGGAATAAACACGAACCTACAGTAAGATCAAAGCAGCACAGAGGTGCGCATGTGCTAATAATAATAGCTTATGAAAGCTCATATTTTCCTCCAACAACATCCTGTCATTTGTGTATTAGCTTTGAAAGGGGTAAAAAGAAAAAAAAAAAATTCAGCGTAATTTACTTCAGCAAAAAATGAGATAAGGCAGATAGTTGATTGCAGCAGCCCGTGTGTGGTTTGCTGCGAGGATTGTACGTGTGCCGCGTCCTCCAGCGCATGTGTGATGGAGTGTGCAGAGGCTGAGCTGGCTGTGACCGAAGTACCATTGTTATCTGATTTCCATATACAGTCTGTGACAATGTGATGCAGAAAGGAGGATGAGGTAAACAGTCTCAAAGTCGGTAACCGCATTCACACCTGGTGCACCTCGATAAAATGTCTGTAAACAGTTTGTATAGAGTGAGGTTGCGGCGAGGCTGAGGACGTCTAACGGCTCCGGGCGACCCAGGCAAGTGCAGGGAGAGAAACACCGAATTTTGGGGATGGCGTTTCTGTCAGGCTGGAATCACCCAGGGGATCAAAATTGGGATTTTGCCCTTCCACAGCTGTATGCTCATAGGTAGCGTGTAGGACAAGCATAGCATGGTCGGGTGACTGTCACCAGTGAGGGACTTTGGGACAGCTCAGCGACAGCGGGGCCGGACAACAGTGATTTCTCCTCCACACAATGTGACCTACTTAGGAAGCACCGGTCAGCCCTTGCAAGCGGGCACAATGCTGGCCATTTCCTCTGTCCTCTTACTTCGAATGTTCACTATCAGCTTTTTAATCTAGTGCAGTGGCTTAAACCTCCAGCAAGGTTTTACCCTGCCCGGCACTGGGATCGGGACCCGAGAAACCACAGGAGAGCCGTGCTGGGTGATGCTGGCCGCCGGGAAGGAGACAGCCTGTATTTACCATTTGTCTTTCACGTTGCATGCTGTGGTTGTTGACGTTCGGTTGTGCCTGTAGTTCTCTCTGCAAGCAGGAAAGGGTTTGGGGTTTTGGTAAAGGGGAGGAAGGCTGACAAAAAAAGGTGACAAAGTGGCCCACTAAGTACCGAAAATGAGCTGGCTGAGGAAGGAGAGGGTTGTTCAGAGAGAAAACTGAGGGGAAGAGAGCGAACAGGAGCAGATACAGGAATGGTTGCAAACTCCCTCCTGTGTCTCAAGGTGCTTCTGGCTCCCTGGGCACAGTGTGACGGTGGCCATGGGGTGATAATCACAGCCAGCAATCACTGCGCTGGGAAGGTGTTTTTCAGGGTTACAAGGCTGCGCTGGAGTCTAATCCAAATTCCACAGCGACTGAAGCACAGCAAACAGGGACTTGTTAAGAAAGTGGAGCAAATAATAATGATCCGTCTGTTTAAAGCAGCTGAAAGGCGTACTTCAAAGATAGCGTTATCCTAAAAAAGCCCAAGTATAGAGGGGAATAGACTTGATCACAGCTTCCAAGTTTTGATGGTAGCATTGTAAGTAGGTCAGCAAACGGTAATATTTAAATTATCTCCTCTTTCTGGCAAGTAGATGGGAATGTAGGTCTGGAAATGGGTAGATGTAGATTCTCTTCCCAGCTCTGCCACTCTGACAAGTCACTTCATCTCCTCATGCCTAAGGGAAGAATACACCTTTGGGCTCTGCCCAGTAATCATCAGCCAAATGCTTCCCCACCTATCTAAAGGGTTTTAGAATATGTGATTGAAAAGTGCAAAGTGTTATTAACATTGAATTAATGTCTGCCATTACAATATGTAATAGAGTATTTCTACACACACCCCATTTCCTCCTGCTCGAATGTTTTGTCAGACAAGTCCAAGTGTTTACCAGCTTTATAGCTGGCCTAAAAAGAGCCGGTGAGCTGGTAGCAAGGGGAGCTGCTGGGTTTGATTGTGGTATTTCAGGCGCAGGATCTGGCAGCGGAGCAGAGCCCTGGGTGCCCAGTCGTAGCCCTGGTTTTCGGCAGCGGGGTCGGGGTGACCGGGCCACCCCATCGCCAGCCGCCCCGGAGCTGCTGGGCACGTCTCGTGTGAAGCCTGCGTGCCCGTGGCAGCGTGCCGGAAGGCAAGGTGCTGTCGCCGTGGGGTGCACGGTGGGTGCAGATGTGCCACGCTTCCTGCCGGGGGTGGGGAGGACCAGGCTGCTCTGAAAGCAGGGGGGATGCGCTGCTGGAGCACCTCCCTTCCCCTCTCTTTTGGGAGCTGAAAGTCGCAGCCCTCCCGCTGCCTGCGCACAGTCAGCAAACGGCAGCATCCGCGTTCACCCGGGCAGCGCAACAACACCCTGCGCAAATTGCTTTAATTTCTACCTCCTCTAAATATATTGATTTTCTCTATGCAAATAACAGCTGCATGTTTGTTGAGCCACAGCTGTATTTAGGAATATAAACCCAGACCTTTTTCAGTTGTCGGCTCATCCCATCAGACAGAAATTCCCTGCCTGTTGCTCTCGCCCATCGGCATTTGGTTCACATACAAGGTCTCGGCAGCCCTGCCTTGCTCAGCGGCTTCTCATTATCGCACCCAGTGCAGACATTTCACTTCTTTTCTGAAATATCTTAACGCATGGTGTGGGTTACTGTCTAGACTGCATCGCCTGAACCAAATGTATTCACTACATTTTATTATTAGAGCTCACTAAAAGTAACAAACAAAGTACATTTCTTTGTTCACTCCTTAATTGTTTGTTCATTAGCTTGCTTGCTGATTCATAAAATATGAAAACCTCCAATAGGGTATCTAGTCACTAGTGCAAATTAGCTAGTTCCTCATGTACATAAATAAATTATAACCCTTACATGTGCAATTTGCCTTTAGTACAAGCACTGTACAGAAGTGCTTTATCTCATCAGGAAAGAATTGGTTCTGCTGCTGTGCACACAAAGTGACAAGTAAAGGCAGAAGCTGGGAGTGCAAAACACAGTAGTGGCAAAAATGATCCCTTTGCTGGCAGGTAATCTGTTTTCTTTAGCTTCAGAGCTGGAAAATGATATCCTTGGATAGCTACGTTTGTAGCTAGGGCCGGATGTTCGTCTGCAGTGAACTGGCATGGGCCGCATGCTGTCAGCAGCTGGGAAAGCCCTGAAGCTTTCATTGTCCTGGGGGTCCATGTTTTCCCCTGGTTTGTGTGATCCAGTTTTGCTCTTTCTCTCCAGCAGCAGCTCTTCCTACTTTTTGGCTATTCTTGTTGCTTCTGATAGTATTCCCAAAAAGAGCCATGTCCTCAGATTCTGCAGAAACCTACTTCCAGGTAGGATGTGCCCATGTGAAAGATTCCCAGAGCATCTAAGACCAATTTTTTATGTTTTGGTTTGTTTTTTTTTTTTTCCTAGCCTACAGATTTCTGTGGCGGGGAGTGTAAATCTCTAATACAATTGAGAGATACTATTCTTCGCTCCTCTCCATACCATAGTTAACATGCTCATCACAAAGGGTATCATTCTCTAAAATCAGTGTAGGTTTTTAGATAAAATTCTAAGGAGGCTTTTGATGTCTGCGTATTTTATTGGATTAATCCCTTTTCAGTTCTGTAATTTTCTTAAATAATGAATACAGGCTATCTGGGACAAGCTTCTGCTCCAAGTTTTGGCTTACACTGCACAACATATCCACAAGCGAGGTTTGCAATAGTGTAGCTTCCCCATCAGTGGGTAAAGGTCCAAGCAGCACAACATATGTATTAATTATTAAAAACTCAGATCTTGTCTGATTCCTGTGGACGCTAAAGATTTATGGCCATAAGTGCCTTGTGTTGCTAAACTGATGATTACTGCCTCTTCCATGGGCCATGTTCCCAAAATCTTCACTGTGCAGAAGGCTTGGAGCTGCAGATGCTCATGTAGCTAAATGATTTCACGTATATGAGTGGCCTAACAATTTGGGCATAAAGTTATTTGTGTGTGTTTGTATTTGCAAGTGTTGGATTTACACTTGCAAGATCAAGGACGTTTAGTTTGTAAATTTTTTTGGTTTGATTATAAACTCTTTGTTGACTGCGTACTCAGAGGTCTCTGCTGCCTAAGTCCTGTTGAATTTCAATAGCAACCACTTATACACCTTTCTTGAGCACACCCAGGTATCCTTAAAATTTTAAAATGTATGATAAACTGAAGCATATTCCAGCAGGTCAGCTCTCTGTAGGATACAACATTTCAAATGATGTGTTGCCAGCAATCTAGACTCAAAAAAATTTATATTTTTGACAGAATGAAGTATACGCTTTTTTCTCACCCTCTTTCAATGCGTTTGATTGAACAGAGATTAGGATGACATGGGGTTCCTATCTTTGGTTATTTTACCTCAGTTAGTATACCATTACTTTAACTGACTTGACCTCAAAGCTTGTCAAACTTCCTTTTATTTGCTAAATTAGCTCGTGAATTCTCCATCCGGTTAAAGGAAATCAAATTAAAGGAGATCTTGCTTTGGAAAGTCAGGGGCACCTTTTTCCCCCAGTTTGACTCTGTCCGCATTTCAAATAGCATTTTTCTTGCTTGATCAATCACGGATTTCTGTCATTTTGCAGTATTGTACTTCAACAATAAAAGAGAATTAGTTCTAGTTAATTAACCCGCAAATCTATAATCTCTAGTTTGTGAAGGAAAAATACAGAAGTGGTAAAATCCCGTGTCCTGCTGTTGCCAACCAGTACATGATGCTGCGAAGGCCTGCAAAACGACTCCGAATGGCGTCATGCCGAAATTCTCTTTCATCTTCATCTCATTCTGCTTCAGTTTCTTCATTTAATTGTTCAAATCACTGGCTGCGCTTGGGTTCTTACATTTTTGCTTTCCCATGTGTCTCTTTGCAGCGACTAGATTAGGTGAAAGAAAATGAATTATGCTTATTTCTGTGCTTTAGGTGTTTTTTCATGTGTACTGCCCTATGCAAAACAAGGAATATGATTCTTTAATGTTTTCTTTAGATCCTAACTCTAGTCCAGCCTCCCCAGCTCCACCTCAGCTATATGCGCACATAACTTTCTTTGCTGTACAATTTTTCTACACTGCTGAAGGTAAAGTTTCTTACTAAAGAGGTAGAAAGCTCTAGATCAACATCTTTTAGGTTGCAAACATCATTATTTTTTCTCTCTATTCAGTTCTCTGCCTCCCTCTTGGTGTTAGGAGTAATTGGGATGCTGAGATTTTCTGAATTTTTGAGACCATCAGAAATGGATTTCAAAGGCCACCACACAGCTCCGTGAACTTTCATGCACTGCTGGTCCTGTCTGGGATTCAGGACAACAACTGCAAGGCAAAATATTTTACTGCAGATACCAAGAGTTTTAAAGTCCTCAAGCAAGCTTGCATTTAAAAGGAAGAGTTGCTAAATTCAACATACGTAATTGACATATAATTTGAAATAATAGCTTTACAAGAGTGTCTGTGTAGAATTTGACCTATATATTCCTTAGAATTGGTGACCATGTGGAGGAAGGAGAGAGCTTGACCCAGCTTGACATTCAGATCCCAGAGGAAGGTTGCATGACTAAAATTAATAAAACAGCCATTTAATTTCAGTCTTGGAGTTGCATCATGAAATCACAAGCTGACAGCTGTGGAAACCAGTATAGGCATTTTTTGGAGCCGTTTACTGATGCTCATCCACCTGAATTGAGAAAAAATAGTTAACTACTCTCTTTTGGAAAGCAACTGTAAATATATTTCCTTTTAACCACTTTGTGAAGGGCACCTCTTCTGCACTTGAAGAGGGTTTCAGATGGACCTTTGACTCACACTGTTGCCAGATGGTGGTGATCCTGCTTTTTTAAAATAACCTCTACAGAAAATTATCCCAATCCCACAAACCACTCTGTTATTCCATTGATGTTCTGCTGGCAGAGAGGCCTCTGAGGTTTTAGAGACTCAAATGGAGGCAGGTGCCTTTTTTGTCCTCCAGCCTTCCCAGAAAATCTAGTGACACCGTGGGGTTTCCCCAGTTCTTGGAGGAACTGCCCCCCTTGGGGAAGACACGGGGCAGGGTGGCAGTTTGGGTATTTATCTGCATCTTCCTGGGGCAGAGGACTGTGTCTCCAGCACATCCTTCTCCTGCATCCCAGTTCCACCAGTGCTGAGCCCTTGCTCCCCACCTGCATCCCCGGGCCACTCTGTCCTCTCCATTTTCCCAGCAGGTAGATGACACATGAAGGGAGGAGGTGCAGCAGCACCGTGGTGCTTACAAAAGAGGCAATTAAGCCAGTGACACCAGTATCCCAAGTACCAAACTCCCAGGTGATCACATGAGGTCAGTGCCTAAGGACAGCACCATCCTCGGGTACCGTGCTGGGGTTCTGCTGTTTCCATGGCCCATTGCCCTGTGCTGTAGTGTTGCACGTTCTCGATTGGCTTGATGGAAAGGGCTGATTTATATCAACTGTTTCAATCTCATAGGTGTGGAATGTCCTGACTTCCATATGCAGCAGAAATGGCAGTGGGGTTCGTCACTTGGGTTGTAGGATGTAGTGTGCTATTTAGGGTGATTCACCCAGCTGCATCACTCTGCCCATTGGTGTGTATGGTTAAGACATAACACGTCCCGTGAGCATCAGATCAGGAGAGAGCAAAAAAAGGAGCAAAATGTTGCTACTCTGATGTATTTTTTAAAACTCTGCTGCTTAAATGATGGGCAGAGCATGCTGAGGGCTGCTGGATATTGGTCTCTGCTCTGCTGCTCCCTTAAACAACGTGTTCACAGAGATTTGGATTTTCCCTTGCAAAGTGGATGGGTAAATTGTCTGAAGAGGAGAGGGAGTCAGCTCTGCTGTCTGGTGGAGAGAGCACGGGTGAAGCATTTTCCTCAAGTGCTGGGGCCACCACCAGCTATGGAGATCCGAGCTACTGCTGGGTTGCCCAAAAACATGCCCGGAGAGAGGGAGGGGAGAAGCTTGAGCTGCTGTAATCACAGGTAGGAGTGGAAATGCCTGGAAACGATCCATCAGCAAAGGGTGGGCCACTCCTTGGAAAATCCAGGAATAACTCCTGTGGCCTCCCGGCGAATGTGTGCTAACGTGGCCTCGCACAGGAGTTTCCTTTTCAGCCTAGCTGATAGTCTCAGCAACACGTTTAGGTAGATATTTATATTAAAAAATCTCTTTTTATGTTTAATTTCTGAGCTACCACGCATGGATTTACCTGTGAGTAATGGATGAGTTGGCAGGGTATGATGCTCATTACTCACAGGGAGCGCACAGGGAGGTACTTGGAGCCGGGTGGATCCCGAATTCGTCCTGTCCCCAAACGCTGGGCATCGCCACCTGGAGCTCCCATGCTGCTGGTGCTGTAGAAGCCAGGACAAGGAATTCAGCTGATTTGTCCCCATTTTTTTAGTTCACTTCTGTCATGGTAAACTGAGGCCCTACCATGTCGTAGAGTGCAAGCCAACGATAAAGTCTGATTTCTGCATCTTCTGCCTTCCACTGCTACTTGTGGAAGGAAGGTAACAAATGACATTGGATAGCCACAAACTCTCTTTTAAACGAGGATTACATTACATACGAAGAATGTAGGCAAGCCAGACTCAGTGGTGCAACAATCTGAAGAAAAGACTAGCAGCCAGTGCTGATGAGAGTATCTGGTCATTCGTAAATGGATTAATCTTCTTTTCCCTCAGTTGAATCTTTCTGTTTAAAGCACCTGCAAAAAGGGAGCAATATAATGAACTGTCTGGGTGGTAAAAAGTGTTTTTAGAGCCCTGGCTTTGCTTTCCATTCTTTAGCCAATGTATAGAGCAAAGAAAGAGCTCCCACAGCATGGGAAGCCAGAAGCAGTGATGGGGAATTAGGATCTGGGCCCTAAAGCCTGAAATACCCAGCCTGCAAAATCTCATGCTGTGGGTTGGGTGGAAAACAAGAACGATAATTGAAGAAGAGAGAGACTAAATTTAGGCAGTGAGCAGAACAAATTAATGTGTGGTCCTGGAGGGTGATTATTCCTGCTCCTGTGCATGAGAACACCCAGGCTCATCTCATATCACAGAGGTGCTCAGGGGAGGGAGGTGAAGGATAGCTTCTCCTTCTGTTCAGAATACAGTCTAGACCAAGCCTAGCCAGACCAGAAAGACAACATGGCATGGAAATCAAAACACAGCCTTTTATTTCACTAATGGTACACAGGATACAGTGGGGCCAGTGTGAGGTTTTTTGCTTGTGGTCGAGAATTTAACTTTCTTTTTTTCTGAACGTGCTCTAACGTAAGACACTTTGGGGGTGAGGTTTTCAAATGAAACTGGATTCTGTGCATGCAGAAGTTGCTTGTTTGCAAATACAGTGATGTGAATTTAAACCCCCTGTGGTTTACCGTGGAAAATACAGATGTGGTGTTTTTCACCTGAACTTCACTACATGCAGACTGAAGGCAGAGGAGACCGTGTAGCTTGAGCACTGAAGAATTTCAGACATGAAACTAAAAGTAACTTCCTCGGTGTGTGGACAGACAAATACAGATAAACACACACACACACAGGCTGCTGGAGGGTGATTTCCTTGCACTGTTTCTGGTTGCAGAGTGGGTCGGGTGGCAGCGAGCAGCAGCCCGTGGCCACCGCGGAGCAGTGGGTGAGCAAAGCTCCGATATCCCCAGCCGCAGAGGGAAGGTTTTGCACGGCAGGAGCTCACTGCTGCGGCATTGGTACGGGGGATCTGTTAGCTGTATTCTGCACAAACCTGGACAGTTAGCCTCTACAATCCTTTGTAGCGAAGTTCAGGTTTTTGCAAGCCTTTTGTTTGTAAGTGCTTTCCCAAAAGTAAGGCACAAAAATCTTCCTTGCTTTTGTTCGTACCAAAGCAATACGCCTCAGCAGCCCATGTGGATGACAGTATCTTCCTAGCTGGGGCTGGCAGGGAGAGGCAGGAAAAGACCCTTCTGCAGGAGGTGAGAGAGCCGGGAAGAGTTACTTGTGCACAGGACATATCTAAGCTGCCTCTGCTCTGCTACCAAACATGCCGAGGATCAAAATCCAGGGAGCAAAGCCCAAAAATTCAAGGAGACTCAAGAGTCCTTTCATGTCTTGTCCCTTTGCAGCACGACTACAGCCACTGACTGGTTTCCAGTGACTTGTACCCATGAAAGGAAGGGCAGGATGCAGGTCTCAGTGGTGATATTATTTGTTTGTTACTCAAAAAGTCAGAGAGAAAAGTATGGTTGACCAGATATACAATACATCATCTCAAATGGAAAGTTTCCACTTTGAGACTGGGGAAAAAAAAGTGATTTCCCCAGTATAGACTCTATGCAAAGGGCGCTTGGATGTATTTATCATTATGCATTCTTGGGGTGGGTGAGAGAATTGCCTTCCACATTCATAGTTGCTTTTACTTTTGATTCTTCCTGCAGTGTTGAAGGTTTACAGTCTGTAACACAATATCCATGGGTTTCTCAGGTCAGTCAACCTGACCTGGTGGAAATGCATTTCATGGGTAGTTTCTCATTTACTCCTTGTATTCTCCATTGGTACTAATAACCACAACAATGAGCTGAATACAGAATGTCGCTGCAACTGGGAGAACCAAGATATGATCGTTTTTCACGTGGCAACAATTTTGTGAGGATTTGAAAAGGTAAAATCTGGTTTTGAGTTAGAATAAGGCATGTGTTAGGGTTAAGATTTGGGCTGGTAGAAACCGATGAACTAAATGAGCACAAGCTACAGCTGGAAGTGAGCCTGGGGACCGGGGCAGAGCACTGACCTGCTCAGGGTTAGGGCTGCTGGGAGACACTGGGTAGGAGAGGAAGATCTTAGGCTTAAGATTTGGCTGAGAAAAGCCATGAGACAGTGTAGCTGCTTCTGAATTCCCATGATACGCTATTTAGTTGGCACTTTCCCTTTGAGCTTTACCTACTACGTTGAGCCTTGGTCATGAGAGCCTTGCCAGCCATGGTTGGCAGTAGGGCCCGAGGCACGCAGCGGTTCTCACATCGCTTCAGTGACCTCCTCAGTGCTGCAATCTCAGTCATTTCTCCTGGTTCAAGCCCTAATCCTACACTCAGTGTCAGCCCAGCCCTAGGAATGTCTTCCCGTTCCTAAATGAAATATATTCTGAGGTTAATAATGGCTCCAGATGTGGCAGCACATGCAGAGCCCACTGTATAACCTTCTGGACTCAAACTCTAACCCTCACCTTAGCCCCTTCACTGCCCCAATGACTCCTGGTTACCCCAGATTTCAAAGGAGTCACAGATTCATGCAATATGAGCTTTCAGTTTTGGTGTTGTTTTCCCCATATCTCTTTATTACCCTAGTCCATCAGTTCTTCTGATAAAACTGTAATTCTGGTCTTTCTCAAACTCATGCAGCCATCACCCATCCCAGCAGAAAATGGTCTCAGAGAGCTCCATGTCCTCTCCCCTTACTTTGCTCCATTGAACCTTCTCATGACCCGACTTCGTCTGTTAATCCTGGGTTATAATCCTAACACCTACTCCAACCTCAACACCATTGCTTTCCCCTTGCCAGACACTAACTGTAACCAAAACTCTCACTTGTACCGTAAAGATACAAACTATATTCAACCTGCCTTAAAAGAGGATGCAGGTGGAGCTGCTGGAATGCTTTTTTGTTAGAAACTACACTAAGATCTGCAGTCCCAAAAGTTGGGAGTGGGGTTGGGTCTGGGGTTAATATCATTATCCAGATTAAGCTTAGGTTTAAATTTAGGCTCACGTTTCACATGAGCCAGGAAAAAATGGGAGAGTGCTGGTGGTGTGGCACGTCTCAGGTCGTGGGTGCTGCTGTCCCGAGCAAGTGGGTCGGGGAGTGACCTGTCCCAGATTTCCCTACCCGCTGTCACATGGATGAAATAAAAATCGGTACTGTAGGTGCACGCTCTGACAAAAGTCTTCCCTGGAAAAAACAGGCTTCAAGGAAGAGCATCTGATGTCGTCACCGTGAGATGACTGAGCTAGAACAGTTTCCTTAATTACCCTCCTGTAAATAGCGTACTTTGATGCACTGCAGCTCAGCAGTGGCACAAAGATCTATTTCTGAGGAAATTCTTCTGAATTCCAGAAAAGGTAAAGATGCTTTGACTGTGAAGGTACTGAATCCAATAATAGTTCTGAAGTTTGCAAATAAGTCTTTGATCTTTTGTGTTTCGTGACTCCACGTTGCTTTTGAAAGACAGCTGAATCCTCAACCCCCACAGAAAAAATCTGCTCTTTTTTTTTCTTTTGTCTTATTCTGCTGACAACAAACGCAGGTGGTAGGTCCTGGTGGTGTGATGAGTGCGAGGGAATGACCTTTCCTTCTTTCCTGCTCAGTGACAAATGCTCAAGAAATTGGGATGGGATGGGATGGGATGGAATGGAATGGAATGGAATGGAATGGAATGGAATGGAATGGAATGGAATGGAATTATTTTGGTTGGAAAAGACCTTTAAGATCATTGAGTTCAACCACTAATCTGTCAAGTCCATAGAATAGAATAGAATAGAATAGAATAGAATAGAATAGCACAGAATGTTCAAGTTGGAAGGAGTATGACAGCTACTCCTGTTTTACACATAAAAAGAGGGTTTGGGATTTAGGTAATCAACAATTCGAAAACTATCAGAAGAAGAGAAGCTCCAGCCTGTTTGCATGCTTGCTCGCAACTGAATGCAAAGACACTGGAGGCCAAAGTCCACCCCAAGCCGCCTGTCCTGGTGTTGCAGACCAGCCCCCGCAACGTGGGGAGAGGATGAGGTGCTCCGTTTCCAAACTGGTGCTGAGCGCCCGTTGCTGGCGGTACGGGGGAGGTTGCCCGTCTGCATGTGTCTCCCGGGAGCTGCACGCAGCCATGAGCGCATCCTCTCTGACGCGAGGCTGCACGTATGAAAGGAGGAGGTTTGTATTCAAACCCGTCCCCACTGTGCCCGTGGCCGCGGGAGGATAAAGCCGCATACCCAGAAGTTAGTTCAGAGAAGCAGTCACAGGTCTTGCCATTGATTTCCATTCAGACTTCCAAAGGTGCTTTTTCTTTTCTCTGTGTTTTGTAAAGCGCTGCATACACCTACTTTTAGCTATAAATAAAAAATAATCATGTGCATTTAACACTTATTAAAATTCTTTTTAAATTTATATGCAAACAAGGAGCAGCCACAGGCTCCTGGCAGGTTGCCTATAAAGCCCTTTGTTCTGCAACGATTGTACACCACTGATGAGGCAGATAGATTTGTCTTCAGTGCCATAGTCTTGTCTTTGCTCTGAATCTTTTTTATAACTACTGGAAGGTGTAGGTTGAGAAATGCTGGTTTGATTAGCTGGGCTTGTGGTTGGTCCCTTTTCATGCCAAAATCATTTAAGTGTTCCAGACATGGCATACACCCATGGAATCTACAAATATATCTCTCCCCAGTGCGTCATAATTCCTGGGGTAGTAAGTGATGAATCATCAGGATCTAATGTGAAGATAAGCTAATTAGCGTTAATCAGAGCTCCTGCCCGAGGTGGGAAAATGCTAGGTGAGCAGTCTGTTGGCTGCCATCTGAGTTACTTAATTATTTTATTTTCATTTCTTTCGATTTTACAAATCAGGCTCTTCAAAGCTCCCAGGCTGGTAGACTGGTAGTCTTCAGTGCCATGCCAAATTTAACAGCCCTTTCGTGTCCCTCCGTCTCCATCGTGCCCTGATCTCACCCATCATCTCACTTCTCGGCACAGCCTGAAAGTCCACAGACCGTGTCTGGGTCACGTTGTGGGTGGGATGGCTGCTCGACTTAAAAGTTTCTCTCTGCAAGAAATCTGCCTACAGCCCCCTCCCATTAAAATCGTTACGTGTCTATCTCCAGAATTTAAATTACTCCTAACTTATTGCAATATCACATAAGAGAGAGGTCCCATCACGTGTAGTAAGCAGTGATGAGTATTTCTCTTATGTAGAGTAAATGTGCTATCAGGCTACGTTCCCTTCTTTCTGCTCTGGGACTTTTTGTAGAAATTTTAAAAAATTGTATTACAGTTTTTTTCTTCTAGTAATGTACCTTCTAGCAAAAAATCCTTAGCAACAGGGATGACTGTAAATACTTCCTTACGTGCCGTGCCTGGGTGCCAGCTGTCTTACCCTGGCCGGGGCAGGGCTGTTGCAATGCACGTTCCAGTCTGCGGTGTAGAAGCACGAGGAATTCAGCCTCAGCAAAAAGACGCCGTCAAACACCACCCTGCGTGACTGCTGGCCTGTTTGGAGGATTGTTTGTGACAAATTCCTTTATGTATTGGCATCTGCAGAATGCTTCCAGATTTTGAAATACGTTGGCTTTAGTGGTGTGTTTCCTCCTCTGCATCCCCTGTGCACCTCGGGTTTGGTAGCAGGAATCACTGGGAGATAGGGGGTGTGCGTTAACAAACCCCCAGAGCAAGAAAAAGGAAAATGTTTTCTGGTCTGTGGGTCACGAGTCCTACAAAACTGAAGTCCATGTGGTCCTTCGCTGTTGTCCTGTCCCCAACGTGTGTCCTTGCCACCCAAAGACAGAACTGAGGGTATCTTTCCGTGAAACTGCTGGACATCTGCCACTGGAAATGCCTTTTTTTTCTCTGGATTTTGCCATGATCCCATAACTTATAATTACACTGACTCTTCCATTATGCTGAAACCCGCCTGTTCCTTTTTTAACCATGGCACATGGGCTTTTTAGAGAAACCACTGAGAAGTTTCAGAGCAGCATTGTGCTCCATGGACTGCTGGAGTGGGTCAGTGACTTTTGCCTCATGAGGTTGTTCAGATGTAGCATAATTATTAGTTTTCACATAAGTACTGTCCCACAGCTCTGAACTGATCTGGGGGAAAAAAAAAAAGCAACAAACTAACCCCAAACCAAAAGTGCAGGAGCACATAGCTGCTGCTTTTCCAATGGTGAATAAAAATACCTGGGCCGGCTGAGAAGGTTTGTACCCACCAGCAGATGTCATTGCAGCCAGCACAGCTTGGGAGACGTCGGGCGAGAACAGAGGCACTGCAGGTATTCAGATCATACCCAATGGAAAATGAAAATAAAAAAATAAATCATGCAATCTCTGATTGCCAGGTAGCTCATTCTTAGATCACTGGTAGCTAGTTTGTAGTAGATAGAGTAGATATGAAGGATTAAGTTCCATACTACAATTTGTTTTCTGCTGAATAATTAAGATTTATTAGTCCCAAGCACAAATTATGGTAATTTAAAATATTAATGAGTTTTTTCAAAAGGAACACGCAAGTGGATTGTGTTTAATGGGAATAGTTCGGTCCTGATAACCTAACGAGCCCGAGGATAAACGAGAAGGGTTGGCCGGGGGCTCCCTCTCTGCTTCGCAGTAATTTGGCTGTAGTGCTCGGGGAGTGATGCGGTGAACATGCTGGTGCCCAGCAGCCCGTTTGGGGGTGCAGGACACCTTTTCCTCCCTCCCTGCTCGTGGGGTGCTCCTGGATCATGCTCTGTCCTCAATGCTTCCGTGCTCCTTCCCACGCTGGCCCCACCGAGGTGAGAGGGGGATCAGGGCCAGCGGCACTCGGGGCCATGGGGTGTTGATTCGAGGAGTGACTCCATGCCAATACGTGTTATCCGGGCTTCCCTCCTTTGTTTCTCCTTGCGTCTCAGGGGCCTGGTAGTTTGTGCACATCCCCATGTTGTGGTTGTGTTGCTGTTGGCGGAGCCTCAGCTGTAATTTGGTCTCATGGCCAAATCACCCTCTACCTGTGCCATCCCCAGAGCCTGCTCAAATCTGTGGGCTGTGCCCAGCCTCTTTGCCCAAAAACTGCCCGGGCAATGACGTGCCATCCTTTCCCGTGCTGTGCTGCTGGGCGGGAGCCATTGAGACCTTGTCTTTGTGTCACCTCCTGGCACAGGCTTGGGTTTAGTGTCACACTGGAGTTGTGCTGCCTTGTTGATAAGCGCCAGGTGATTTATTGCCATTTTCTCACCGGCGCAAAATAATTCCGTGCTTCCTTGGTGCAGGCACCCTGCAGACACCGTGTGTGCAGCAGCTCTGGGGTGGCTCGGGGGGGCAGATCCTGGTTGCACTGGCTGCACATCTTCAGTTAGTGTGGAAAACACGGTCCCTGGCCGGTGGTCGGACTGCGGTGCTGCATGTGTGGAACACGGAAACAAGCCCACCGAACTGTTGGGCTGAGCATCTCCGTGGCAGCGTTGTGTCTTCTGCAGCACGGTGTCACCGGCCGTAGAGACCTCTCTGCACAAAACCTTGTTTGTAAACTCGAAATGTGCTGCGGCTGCTGCTGGGGCGGAGGATGCTGCGGGGGGTGCATGGGGGAGCCCTGCCCTGGGTGTCCGTGCACGTGTTTATGCTCTTCTAAACAATTTCTAATCCTCATAAATTTTTATGCTGATGGCTCCAGAGTGCTGTCATAAAGACAAAATAAGGTAAAACGCTGTTCCTCGGAAATTTCTCCACTCCTCTTCTCTCTCTGGGGTTTGAGAGAGAAACACCACCGAGCTGAATCAAAGAGTGTGGTTGGTAACTATTGTGTACTACTGTATAAAATGTATACAAATATTTTATGTAGAATCTCCTGTTATATGCAATATTTACTGTTTGCGTGGTGAAGATCACAACCAGAAGCGAGTGTGCTGAGCTTGATATTGTTCAGATGCGGGAGATAACAGGTCTCCGCCCTAAAAAAAATACTTTGCAGTTAAGAAATGCAATTGCTGTTAAACTCTTGGTCTGAATATAGCCCTGTATGAATACGAAACAGTTGTGCCAAGGCAGATAGATGTGAAGATAAGAGAGATCGACTGAAGGCACCGTTTTGCGGGCCGTGTCACCAGTCCCCTCGTAACACAACAAACAAGTATTTATCTTGTGGGTGACTGGCAGGGCGCTGGGAGGAACCCCGAGATAACCGGCGATGTGGTGCTGTGGCCTTTGCTCAGCACACAACCTCTCCGAAACCCGTTGCCTTTCATGTGGCGGGGCCGGGAGCCGGGATCGGGCGGTTCTGCCGCGGCGCCGGGGCGGCCACACGGAGCCCTGCAGCTGCAGAGCCGGGCAGGGGCCTCCTCGGACCGGGGAGCGCGCCCGGGAAGGGAAGCGGGTTTCTGAAATGAGTAAATTCGAGTCGAAAGAGAGGTGCTAAAACAACAGACTGAAATTTCCTGCTGTTGTGAAGCTCGTAGTTTGTGATTTTCTTCTCTAGACGCTGTGCTTCTGCCGCGCACGGGGTTGAGAGTCGGCGCGCCTGGCAAGGTGAAAGCACCTTGCGTTGTTTGTGCACATTTACAAAAAGAAAATGCAGTGGATACAACACCTGAAATCTCCCAGGCCAGTGAGGAATACCGTTTCCCACTTTTACAGTTTCTCAAAACCTGAGTGAACGCCTACCAGCACTGGGGATAACGGCATATCTTTGGCCTTAGGTGAGATAAATCAGTGGAAGAACTTCCACTGACTTTGGCATGGGTGGAATCTTATTTTCTATCCTATCAATCCAGTATCTCAGCTGTTTGCAGATGTGATGTGATGTGTCCTTGTGCAGGCTGGGGAGCAGCAGCCTGAGCATAGAGACACTTTATTCTGCCCGTGGGAGGGTCACCCCGAACGCTTATCATAGAATCATAGAGCAGTTTGGGTTGGAAGGGACCTTCCAAGGTCCCCTAGTCCAACCTCCAGCTTCAACTGGGGATGTAAGGACTCACCTGTGCTGAGATGGAGCTGCCCTCTAAATCCCATCGACTGGGTCTTGGCTGTGTTTGGGGATTTATTTCTTCAGGAAGTCGCAGGCTGCTTTACGTCCCGAAATAGTGGAGAGAGAGACAGAAAATTAAAGGAAAGATTTTATATTAAACATGTGTTTTAAGAAGAAATTGCTTTCTCTGTGTAGCACCTCAGTTAAAATCAAGAGGGGTGTAAAAAAGTATAATTCTTTGTAATCTATGTGGTTTTACCTTTCGCATTCTAAGGAGCTTAGATGATGGCCATAGGATAGATGGGTTTATTTTTTAATTGCAGACTTTGCAGGGAAAAATGTAAATCCTAACCCAATGGAAACAGTGTTTTAATTTAATTTTTTTCAGCAGATGTACAATCCACTGGTTATGAAGAGCACTTTTACTTTAAAAAATGAAATACTAGTATAGGATTTGAATGTGTACTAATGTCTTGAAGCAAGGATTTTTTTGCTTGTCAATCATTGTCCTGATAGCAAGAGAAGTTTTTCATTCACAGACTTTCAGAAAGCAGGTGTGGGACACAGGGACTTCCAGCTCAGGCCCTAAATAATACCTAAGCTAAAAAATTGCACTGTAGGCATGTGGGGATCGTATGCGTACAGGTGTGGTAGATTTTTTTTTTGTGTGTGTGTGTGTGATTAGTGTTCCGTGTAACCTCAGTTTCATCATTCCGCAAATTAAGCTGTCAATTATTGTAGCTGATCAGACGGCATTGCAAGTAAGTTAAAAAAAAAGAGAGTTTGTGTTACAAAATGGCCTGCAGTTAAATAGCTGATCCGTGGTAGTGGGTTAAATCAGTTAATTATCTGGTTAGGAAAAAAATCTATGCCAGAAGCTTGATATACTGATGGTACCCTGGATTACCATCTGTTCTCCCTTCCTCTTGAATTCTTTTTCCTCTTCTTTTCATCTAAATGGGTGTAAACGCTGGGGCAGTCGTAGTGAAACAGTTTGTATTTCATGGCAACAGCTGGCGCAGAATAGGACCCAAATCAGTGAGTTCAGCAAACACCTCTGTGGAAACCTTGAGGTTTTTCTCCTGTCAAAAAGGGTTGAAGCCCGTCAGGAGGAACTAAGAAACAACCCTCTGTTCCCCAGCAAATCCCCCAAAATGAGCCGCCAAAAGGAAAATAGTCCCCTGCCTTGGGGACGCTTCTGGTGGCACCAGTGTCCCATTTGTGGCTCAGCAGCCCTGACCCCTCCCTGCCATGAGACTGGCTGTTTGCACACCCTTCTGTTTGCTCAGTTCTGCTTCATTTAACATTTCTGGAAAACCCTTTTCATGGAGTCCCATGTCACAGCTGACTGCAGGGCAGGGTGAGCTCCCAGGGCGAGCTGTTTTGGAAAACAAGTCTGACCTCAACCAGGAAAGTTGGTGTTTTAACATGGTTCCCCTTCACCTCCTGCATGACATTGTGATATCTTGAGTTTGTGGTGATGGGAACGGACATGAACCTCCAGCCACAGCGCTCGGGCTGCTCTCCCTGGTCGGGGTTGGGCCACCAGGACCTTCTTTATGGTCGGCCAGCATAGTTCATGTAAAATAGCGTGGTCTAGTAGAAGACGGCTATTGCAGTCTGATCAGAGCGTGAAAATAAAAATACAGATTCAGGCTGAGCCTGGCTTGTATCTGTGTCTTCTGCCTTCCAGGAACGCGAGTACAGTGACCAGGAGGTGGCTCAGGACTCTGTCCTGGGTCTAAATGTCTCCCAACAGAACTTTGGTGAAGGTGCACCCTACAAAGAGTTGTGGTTTCCATGACTTGGGTTTTCTGACAAAAATAAATAATGTTGCTTAAAATTGCTGGCCCCGTGCAGTCCTGGAACAGGTGAAAAGCTCCCACAGTAAGAATTAGATCATTAAAACTGTACTAAGATTTCAATCCTTGCGGGTTTGCCCCCGTTGCTTCTTGTATTCAGATGAACCCTAAACTCAAAGCAAAACCAAGTTGGAAGAGCAAAGTTTCATCAGTCATTTTTCTCATTAAAACCATATGAAATTGTGACTTTCTCATTTTTTTCGATGTGAAGCCTTTGATCAGTCCTGCCTTGTGAACTTTTGATCAGCCTGGGTTAAAAGGAGATCCAAGATGGGGCACATTTTGTGTGGTCTCTGGTTTCAAAGTGAAAATTTTCACATTTGTGCTAACCATGTTATTCCCGGGCTGTTATTCAGTCACTTTCATAAAGCCGTAGCCAAAAACTTACTGGAGGTCATGGAATAAATATGCTGAGAAGCCATCCAGGCATAGCAAGATTCATTCATTATTTATTATTTAGCATGAAACATAAATTGTGCTGTGTTTCATTACAACTCTAAATTATAATCCCCTGTTATAGCACCTCCTTGCACTGTATTTAGCTGTATTTAGAAAATGAGACCTTCAGCCAGGCTCTGAAGTTTGGGAATCAGCTCTCTAAGAGCTGTTTTCCATACAGAGGCCCAAAGATGAAAATAATCTCAGGACCATCCACTCCCATAGTAAAATCTTATGCAACTAAATCCATGAATCTCAATACCTGAAAAACAGGATTTGATGACACATGACGAGAGCTGAGTTAAAATATGTATGACTTAATAACAGCACGGTAGGTAATCTTTATCATCACGAGTGTAGAGAAGATGGCATCGAGGCATGGGGTGAAGTTTCCTCGTTTATTCCCATCCCTTACCTTGAGTCCCATCCTGAAAACAAGCCTAATATGTGTTGCTAAATATTTAGACAATACTTAAAAAAAAAAACAAATCATGGTAAAAGATCTGAAGAGATCCCCATATGGAGTCAGGCATTGCTGTGGTACTTGGTGCATCCCACCTCTCTTGGTTTGCTGTCTCGTTATCCAGTTTGTAGTGGGGAATTAGGAAATTTAGGCAGCAGAGCTGTGTGTTCCACTTCAGTCTGAATCCAGCTCACAAGCCAGGATCAGACCACTCAGTCCTGAATCTGACGGCTCT
This sequence comes from Pampusana beccarii, assembly GCA_013399365.1. Taxonomy (NCBI): domain Eukaryota; kingdom Metazoa; phylum Chordata; class Aves; order Columbiformes; family Columbidae; genus Pampusana; species Pampusana beccarii. The sequence continues at coordinate 203,208 of VWYH01002215.1, forward strand.
TGGCCGGGATGGCCATGGCCAGGGCAGCTCCTCACTGTTGTAGGCAGGGATTAGCTGGTGAGCCTTTAAACTGCTCCTTGTTTTACATCTCATTGGAGGTAACATTTAAGGAACAGTCTAGAAGTCAAGTGGCAGGACAAGATTAATTAGGATTCCTCTCTAATCCTAATTACAATGATATTTGCTTCCCACGATAGGAGGCGTTCATTATCATATGTATAAGTTTGTTTCTTTAGTCTGTCTGCTTCTCTCCCCCCCCCAATAAAAAAAGGTTAAATAATATTTAATACATTTTTACAGTCATTAAAAAAACAACTCTTTTTAATCTGGTAAAAACATCAAATGGGCAGAGGAGAAAACCATTCAGTTCCCTATTAATTTCCCTTGCTCTCTAATTATATGCAAATCCACCCAGCCCAGGTTTTAATTCAGCCATTCGCATTAAGAGATCAGAGAGAGATTCAAAATAGGAAAGCGGAGTTTGGCGTATCGTCGGGGGCTCCTCTGAATTTGACTGGAAGATAAATTCCACGTTTTAATTAAAATGTTTATTCCGCTCTGCACAATAACGCTTGCTTGCTTTCAGAGGAAAAAAGGGGTATTAAGCATTAAAGAAACTAATTCCTCCTATCAAGAAAATTAGGATTTCTCCCAGGCAGACACAGGGTATCATCCAGGATTAGCAGCTGTAGCATTCTTTGTAAACATGTCACCCTTGGAAGTGAGCAACAAGGAACGCTGCTATCGCCTTACAGCTGCAGGGTGGCAATAAAGCATCCCTCCGGCTCCGGGGGGGATTAGCGTCCCCTGCGCCCTCCAGAGAGACATTTATCGTGGAAACCGGGAAATAAGTGTGAGTGCAGATGAGAATAATGCGGGGGTGGCTCCGGGCTGGGCAGCAGGCTGATCCCCTCTCTCCTGCCTGGGGGTCACCGATGGGTTTTGGGGAGCTCGGTGGGGAGGGTTGTCCCCCGCCACAGCCCTCGCCCCTTGGGCTTCGTGGCTGGTTGGAAAAACTGATATGGGGGGGAGAAACTTCACATCCCCATGCCATCCTGCATCCAGCGATGCTGCCAAAAGGTCTGGGAGAGACCCCGGAGGGGACCTGGAGCAGCCGTGGTTCATCCATCCATGGCCATCCATGGTGGGAATGCACTTGACATCCATATAAATATCAACGGGTTTCACCATAGCAGGGAAACGTGTACCCGAGAATGAGAAAACTATTACAGGTTATCATCTCTGGTTGTTTCGTGTTCTCTGTTGATTAGCTGGTGGCAAGTGCTTGCGCACAGCCACCTGCAGCGTGTTAAAAGATCTTCTCTTGGTGTTGTCCAACACGGCCTCGGCAGTCGTACGCCACGGGAGAAAGCTCTCTCTGAACAAGTCAGCAGCATTACAGTATCATTATTATTGTTATTATTATTACTGTTATTACTATTATATTTTCACCACACAGTCACTGAGTTGGGGATTTACTTTCAGAGGGGGTGAGACACTGTTGGTTTGTTGTCTTTTTTAAAAAACAGTGACGTTCTTGCGTGGTGACATCCCACCCTGAAGCTGAGCTTTGAGACTAGCAGATAGAATAGAATAGA